>JAMBLF010000274.1:0-297500 GCA_030578115.1 Leucoptera coffeella | reverse complement strand
GATCGCGCGACGGCCTAAGCCGCCACGAACCGCCAACAGGTCGTCGCGATCGCGAGTGCACACGCATAAGCGTGTGCAACACGCGACACACGGACGACAGTGTGATATTGGTACTTATGCAGCCGGCCCTCAGACAGGAATGGTCCTGGATGTGTCTCCACGGACCGCAATGTGCGTTCGAAATGTCGATGTTCAATTGTGTCCTGCAGTTCACACTATGACGCGCAGTTAACTGCGTTCTTCATCGACCCGCGAGCCAAGTGATCCACCGTTCAGGGTAGTGGTTTAAAAAAATACATTTATTTATTGCTTTCTTTCATGACAAGTGTTTGTATAAAAAACAAAAAAAAAAATTTTTTTGTTCGTCCACCGCCAGAGACTGCACGACTGACGAACGCGCACGACTCACAAACACACGACACACCGAGATGTGTCGCGCGCGAGTGACGACGACATCGAGAGAGCGCGGTTCATTATGCTCTCGTCGACGACGTCCAGTCGTTTAGTTTGCGCGTTCGCGTGTCGATTTGTTAATATTTATAAGGAAATATAGAAACGTCGTTATGACAACACACGTTAATGATCCTTCCGCAGGTTCCCCTACGGAAACCTTGTTACGACTTTTACTTCCTCTAAATGATCAAGTTTGGTCAACTTCCCAACAACGCCGAAGGCCGTTAAGCTTTCGCGTGTCGGTCCGAAGACCTCACTAAATCATTCAATCGGTAGTAGCGACGGGCGGTGTGTACAAAGGGCAGGGACGTAATCAACGCGAGCTTATGACTCGCGCTTACTAGGAATTCCTCGTTTATGGGGGACAATTTCAAACCCCAATCCCAAGCACGAAGGAGTTTCAGCGGGTTGCCCGGGCCTCTAGGCCAGGGAGAACATGCTGATTCCTTCAGTGTAGCGCGCGTGCGGCCCAGGACATCTAAGGGCATCACAGACCTGTTATTGCTCAATCTCGTGCGGCTCGGTAAGCCGCCGGTCCCTCTAAGAAGAATTTTAATACGCCGTCAGTGAGTCACGCGACCGTTGGCCGCGCACACCTAAATGACGACGCCTATTTAGCAGGCTAGAGTCTCGTTCGTTACCGGAATTAACCAGACAAATCGCTCCACCAACTAAGAACGGCCATGCACCACCACCCACCGAATCAAGAAAGAGCTGTTAATCTGTCAATCCTTCCGGTGTCCGGGCCTGGTGAGATTTCCCGTGTTGAGTCAAATTAAGCCGCAGGCTCCACTCCTGGTGGTGCCCTTCCGTCAATTCCTTTAAGTTTCAGCTTTGCAACCATACTCCCCCCGGAGTCCAAAATCTTTGGTTTCCCGGAAGCTGCCCGCCGAGCCATTTGAATAACGTCGGCGGATCGCTAGACGACATATTTACGGTTAGAACTAGGGCGGTATCTAATCGCCTTCGAACCTCTAACTTTCGTTCTTGATTGATGAAAACACCTTTGGCAAATGCTTTCGCTGATGTTCGTCTTGCGACGATCCAAGAATTTCACCTCTAACGTCGCAATACGAATGCCCCCAGTTATCCCTATTAATCATTACCTCGGAGTTCTGAAAACCAACAAAATAGAACCGAGATCATATTCTATTATTCCATGCACGAAATATTCAAGCAGCGTTTTGAGCCCGCTTTGAGCACTCTAATTTGTTCAAAGTAAAATTGTCGGCCCATCTCGACACTCACTGAAGAGCACCGCGATAGGATTTTGATATTGAACCGCCGTTTAACCGGCGGCTCACCGACGATATGCTCCGCAGACGTGTCAGTATCACCGCGGGAGCGGTGCACCGACAGCGCGGCGCACAAATGCAACTACGAGCTTTTTAACCGCAACAAATTTAGTATACGCTATTGGAGCTGGAATTACCGCGGCTGCTGGCACCAGACTTGCCCTCCAATTGTTCCTCGTTAAAATATTTAAAGTGTACTCATTCCGATTACGAGGCCTCTAAAGAGTCCCGTATCGTTATTTTTCGTCACTACCTCCCCGTGCCGGGAGTGGGTAATTTGCGCGCCTGCTGCCTTCCTTGGATGTGGTAGCCGTTTCTCAGGCTCCCTCTCCGGAATCGAACCCTGATTCCCCGTTACCCGTGACAACCATGGTAGTCGCAGAAACTACCATCGAAAGTTGATAAGGCAGACATTTGAAAGATGCGTCGCCGGTACTGGACCATGCGATCGGCAAAAGTTATCCAGATTCATCAAAATGAACGACTTACGGACGCGAGGCCCTCCGTCGATTGGTTTTGATCTAATAAAAGCACTCATTCCATCGCTGGTCAGAGTTCTGATTGCATGTATTAGCTCTAGAATTACCACAGTTATCCAAGTAACCGAGTAAGATCTAAGGAACCAAAACTGATATATTGAGCCATTCGCGGTATCGCCTTAATACGGCTTGCACTGAGACATGCATGGCTTAATCTTTGAGACAAGCATATAACTACTGGCAGGATCAACCAGGGAGCTGACGTGACAAGTCAACACGCACCGATGTAAACGTTAAAAAATAACGCGCACACAGGCGGTGTCTCGGACGACGGCGACGCGTAGGTCACCGTGATCGTCCTGACTGTTCAAACACATCAACGTCGCGTGCAAAACACACTACATGACATAGTGCGTCTCACAAAAAGTCATTCGCAACGAGACACTAAGACCGCGTCCGCAGCAAAAGACGAAAGTTCCCAAAACGAGCGTTCGTATCGTTCAATTATTAAACGTGCGAAACGTTTGTAAACAATAATAACACGCCCGTTTTTAGAGAGACTTGAACACGTTCCATAACATGCTTAATGCGTAAATCGCGACATAAATAATTGTCGCAACACTTTCGTGTCGAAAGTGTGCGACACTCATCCGTCGCACTGCGAGAGCTCGCGATGACAATCGCGCGGCAACGCAACGCGACGGATGTTCTAATTGATTGCGCGGTCAAAAGGCCCACCAGCTTTCGAGTCCTTCCGATGTGAAAACACCGTTCGTTGTGCGCGCATCATTTCCAAACTAAACTAAAAAACATGGGACGATGAAGTGTGCTATTCTAATGATATATTAAAACGGCACGACGACAACGACGCAGCTTTCAGCTGTTGGCGATTAAGCGCTACGAACGGGATACACATAGTTGGAAATGAACGCAAAGGCACGCAACCGACGCGATCGGAACGTATGCTCTTCCCCACCAAAACTGTACCGCGCGTCCATCGTGGCTCGTGTGTTTCAGTAGTGTGTGGTAGTCTCACTGTCGCGAGAACAGCGCACACCAACACACCAGCCACGACGACAAACTTAACAGCGGTTGGATGAAACACACAATAAAGGCTAAGACGCACCGAGACCACATCAAACGCACATGGCGTCGCTAACGTATCATGTTATTTTAATTCATAACATTAAAATAACCATCAGCGAGGCACACGTGCGAGAGTCGCGGTCCGTCCAACACCTTTATATTTAAGTCTCTCATTGAGACGTATGTTTGCAGCGACCAAGCAACGCGAAAGTCAATATCGTCGTTCATACGTGTTGTTCGCGTTTGAACGACGATACACTGACTCGCGCTGTTGGCATACATTGGCGCGAACGTCCTGTCGTCCGGGAGTGTCAATGCGTGTGTTGGTGGTGATGTTGATGTATCACCATGACAACGAACAAATATGTGTGCTGCGTGTACACTATCGAGTTTTTCAATATACAAACGAACCGCACGAACACGTGTGCGCGCACACGCACACGACGCACACGCACGGACGCACGCACTAAGTAACGCGTTTTAGTGTAATGCATACATCTGAAATGTAATATCACTAAAAAAAATGACGTTACCGTGTGCGGCCGCACACCCACGAATCCCACGCCCACGCATTGCACGCACGAGAGAAAAACAACAAACATTAGGGTTTATGTTTTTAATATTTGCCTTCACGACCACACGGTACCACAGCTACCACACGAACCACACGGTGCACACGCACACGTCACACACGCACAAGCTTTATTGTAACGACGTACGTGACTATAAAAAAAAAATTATTTACAAGCAGTTGTTTTTATCCTATGACGCTACTACCGTTACATTATAGGAACACAGTGACTAAATCATACCAGTCAATTGTTTTCAATTTTTGGGCTATATACTAACAGTCATATAATTAGGTACGGCCAATTAATTAATTTATTACAATGGATATTACAAATTATTTATCCTACGCTTCACAAATATAAATTTAATTAAACTGTTCTGTTTCTAAATGAAAACAATCTTTTAGACTTCGATGAGACATTCATTATTATTACATAACCGACATATTATGCCTGTATGTACCAAATGTATGGTACAAATTGTCTGAGCGTGCGTGCGTGCGTGCGTACGTGCGTGCGTAGAGTACCCGCCACATACGGTGGCAGTAGCCAAACTTGGAACTAAATTTGACGTTTCCGCCATTGCGTGTTATTTTGTATGAAAAGTAAATTTAGTATTACCAGCGTTGTGTTTTTTGCCCACTCTTTGTAATTTTTATGTTTGTTAAGGGTGATTATAATAAATTGATTTCCGGAGTTTCTTGTTAGTTCTTCTCCAAGCTAGGGTCTCCGCTGATCTAACCTCGGTAAAAAATATGTAAAGACAATGCTCAGTGCCATGTTTGAAATAATAGTTTTAAGAGATTCGCGATTTATACTCATGATATAAGATATAAGGGTGTGTATAAGATTGATTGCAGCTGTGGGAAATCCTATGTCGAACAGACTAAACGGTCTATTGCGGACAGAGTGAAGGAACACATAATATATGTAATATATAATAAGAAGGATAAGTCCCGTTAATTATTAATCATGTTTGAAATAGTATAATAAACATATTTTGACTTTGATATATTAATTTGTTTTATTTGAGTTTATAGCTCTGCAACCAAAGATCGTTACAAATGAAACCTATAATGTTTCGAGCCGTATGGCACAGTGAGTGCTAGTTTTGGCGTGTTTACTGGTAACACTGAATTACGCGACTGTGGCGACGCCTCCAACTGCCACCGTATGTGGCGCGATCTCTACGTGCGTACGTGCGTGCGTGCTTATAAAATAATAATAATACATAAATAGTTATTTTTTTATCCTACGACGTTACCGTTACATCATAGGAACACAGTGACTAAAACATGCCAATCTATTGTTGTTGAGCTATACTAACAGTCATTTAATTAAGTGTACTGCTAAATATTAATATTATTACAATGCATATTACAAATCATTTATCCTATGCTTCACAAATATAAATTTAATAAAATTGTTCTGTTTCTGAATGAAAACAATCTATTAGACTTCAATGAAACAATCATTATTATTATTACTTAACCGATATATTATAGCTGTATGTACCAAATGTATGATACAAATTGTCTGGGCGTGCGTGCGTGCGTACGTGCGTGCTTATAAAATAATAATAATAATACATAAATAGTTATTTTTTATCCTACCACGTTACCGTTACATCATAGGAACACAGTGACTAAAACATGCCAGTCAATTGTTGTTGAGTTGTTGAGCTATACTAACAGTCATATAATTAAGTGTACTGCCAAATATTAATATTATTATTACAATGCCTATTACAAATATTATTATGTATCCTGTGCTTCGAATAAATTTAATTAATTGTTCTGACTGTTTCTAAATGAAAGCTTAACTTCAAATTATTTTTATTTAACCGATATATAATGGCTGTATGTACCGCTCTAGTGGTACAAATTGTCTATGGGCATAAATTGTTTTAAAGACACAAGTTTTACATATGTAAGGGTTACGATTAGTTTATTTAGTAACGTAATTCTTTAACGTTGTCGTTGGTTCAGATGTCCATCCGCGAAACTTCGGACTAGATATGGCCTGGCCACCTCGAACCTATAACATGTTAACCGGTTAGATAGATAGGCCAGGCCATGTGATAAAGCGGTTGTTTTATTCACACGCAGAAACGCCAACATGACATCTGATTGTTTAATAGGTATGTATTCGTCGTTCGTTCGTAACATAATAATAAAACGTACCTGCATATTATGCTCCGGTCCGGAATCCGTTTGAAGCAAATATGTATTTGTTGACTGTCAATGAACGAAGTCCAGTTGATTATTTGAAATGAACAGGTATGGAACGAATTCGCAATTATTATTTAAGCATGATTAAATACGATTTTGTAGAGACACATTTTATTTAACGGTCTGCCCGTGCACAACAGACACATTACGGGCGCGGTATGACGGATAAACTGACTACACAATATGCCGTCTACCTACATATTGATATTGATATAAAATATAAGAAAAATTGTGACGCGAGGGTAGTTTTATAATTTTTGGTTCGATATATAATATGAATTTAGATAAAAACATCAGTAGTAAGAACAACATTAGAATCGAGTTGAAAGTAATAATAATAATAATAATTGATGTTCTCGTTGTGAATGTATGTATGTTAGTAGTGGTTAGTTAGTGTTTAATGTGAATTATTCACACGAGGACAATAGGAAAGGTTAGTTAGTTGTTAGTATTTAAATTTTTTCTTGTTTTCGTTATGAGATTGATGTGAATGATAATATGAATGAACTAACTGAGCGTTATAACATGATGTTATGTGACATAATGAATACCTCCGCAATTGCGGATATGGAGAAATCGCGAACTGTCAGTCTGTACAGGCATGTTGACGCGAAATGACATCGAATTATGTGTGTGTTCTTGTGGTTTCGGAAAAAAAATAAAAATTTTTTTTAGTTTAAAGCGTCGCGGTTCAAGTGCTTATACGACATTTCGTGACAGCACCTTATACGACATTTCGTGACAGCGGTGACATTTGGTGCTCTAAAACCTTTTCCCTCTCTTCGCGCTATACGACATTTCGTGACAGATTTCGCTACGCCGCCGCACTCTACGAGTTACGAGACGACTATACACAATAGGTAGACAATATAATGAATATTGTCTCTCTATTATATATACATGCACACGACCCGTCTCGCGCGCGCGCGCGCCTCTCGCACCCACCACCACACGCACCTCCTGAATGAACAGCAGGCCGTGGTGTGGTCGGTGCTCGAGCGCACTCGCTTGAACGCTTGACACGGTCGTGAACAATGATTATTGTTCAGTGTGAGATGCGTCCTCGGACGAATCACCTGGCGTAGGGCTGAGTCTCAACAGATCGCAGCACGACGCTGCTCTACCGAGCACAACACCCCGCCAGGAACGAAGGTCGTCTACAGACGATTCCGAGCCCCGACATCGAACTGAGTTTCGTGCGACGCTGCGGGACCATGGCGCGCGTGATCAGAACGCGTGCACACCGATTCCCGGACGTCCAATGGGCTTCGACGCCGCGCAACACTGACGCGCTGCGCGACTAGTAGAATCACATTGTTTGAAGCCTCCCGACCCTCGGGGCTCCACAGTACGCGTATCCTTGCCGAATTCGACTAGACTGGCTACGGCCTTAGAGGCGTTCAGGCATAATCCCGCGGATGGTAGCTTCGCACCACCGGCCGCTCGGCCGAGTGCATGAACCAAATGTCCGAAACTGCGGTTCCTCTCGTACTGAGCAGTATTACTATCGCAACGACGAGCCATCAGTAGGGTAAAACTAACCTGTCTCACGACGGTCTAAACCCAGCTCACCCGGCTTTTTTGTTGCGAGTAAATAGCGATAAACAGCTTTCTGAATCATCGACTCGTTGCTGTTTTTGTTCCATCGAAAGCAATCGCGGCACCCATTTGGAAAAAACCTTTTTCATGCTCAATGTTTCATGAACGATAGTAAATACACTTCCATATGATATCTGTGTCATCTCAGCAATCTCACGGAGCTTCACTTTACGATCTTTCATTATAATTTTTGTCACTTCACTCACATTTTCCGGTGTAACGGCTTCCACAGGTCTACCCGAGCGTTCCGCGTCATTTGCGTCGGTACGACCACGTTTAAACTCGGCAAACCACCGACAAATCGTTGCTTTTGATGGACAAGAGTCCGGGTAACATTTTTCAATCCATTGTTTCGCTTGCACGGTGTTTTCACCCATTAAAAAACAATGTTTTATCAGAACACGAAACTCGGTTTTTTCCATTTTTTAAACAAACTACAAAACGACTTTACTCCAACCTCGATAACTCAGCTGTTTCTGGTCCGATCGACTTAAAATTTTGACACGTTTCAAGCAAAGGTTAGCACTCTAGAAAGACATGGTTACTGGTTTACTACGAGCGCCATCTCTGGGTTAGTCTCGGGACTTATTGATCCATGTGTTATATATATATATATATATATATATATATATATATATATATATATATATATATATATATATATATATATATATATATAATAATACAATTTTCTTTCTATCGAATATGCCTTCGAAATATATATAATAGAATTGTTTTTTCAACGAAATAGTGTACCGATAGAAAGAAAAAAACATAAAACATACACTTCACTCCCGTTTTTATTATGGCGGGGTAGTCAGAGGCTTGAACGCCCTTCTCCGAAATTTCGAAGGCATGTTAGGTATGGGTCATTCGAATCCCGCGTATCACTAGATAGACAGCACCCAACGTGATAGGTAAGTAGTGAACCGTATCACCGTATATAGGCACTGACTATTACCTATCCTGAGAAATAGGCAGGTTTCCTCACGATGTTTTCCCTCACCGTTAGCGTCTGTAAATTTGTACGTAAATGAAAAACACATATTTAAATTTCATTCATTGATACATGCCGCGGCGAGTTGTGATTCGAACCTAGGACCTTTCTCATACGAAGTCCGAGGTCTTACCCACTGGGCTACAGCCGCTTTTCAGCGCTTCTAATTTAGAGGAAATTGTTTAGATTAAATAAAAAACTATTATTACTTAGACAATTATTATTATTCGTTACATAGGAACATACGTATATTTACACTCATAAACATTTTCATACATGCTCTTCTGTTCTTCATGCTACCTACACCTGCCTAGAAATGATTGTCTCAATCATAATCTTCCTTCCACTTTGCCACTATAAATTACCTTCGCAACCTATACACGTATGTATGTATAAAAATATATTATGATTATATTTCAATAGTTAATTTTATATTAATGTTTTATATATGTACTTGTATACTTATATAGATCTAGCAATGCACATTTTAATCATTCTCTTTTTATTCGATGAAATAAGTCGATTAATTTTAACGCAATATACATACCTACATAGTGACCACGCCACGCAAATGAAAAGAAATTAATATAAACTTAATACCTATTGCATTTTAAATATTGCAAATGCATAAAATTGAAAATTAGTTTTAAAATTCTAATGTAATAAAGTCTAATTTTGCATCATCATAATTTGATTAGATATTGACAGATGTTTACAGTACAAAAACATGCCAAAATGAAATACAAAATGCATACCTATTGCATTTTATTGAAATGTGCAAATAGAAAATATTTTTTCTGCATTTGTAATAAAGTCTATTTTGGATGGAACGCTGATTCTCAGCGATACCTATTATTTACATTTATTAGTGCCCGTAATAGAGCAGAGAGCGACTTGCAGCGCTCTCGGCGAGGGTGGCGGGGGCTGCCGCGTGCGCCGCTTCGCTCAATGCTCTCGCGTAAACTATGCCTACCCAATCTACGAGTGCGCGGGATCTCTGTTTATAGTATTATAATCCTGAATAGGTACAGAATACTGTGTTCACATTATGTCGCCGCCGCCGCCGACCCCGATTGATCCCCGATCCCCGTCGTTACCCGACAGACGAACACAAAAAACCTATGTGCAAAATATGCATTAACATCCCTTTCGGGGTAGTCAGATGTTGAGTGGCAACTAAGTTTTTTGCAATCTTAAGTCAATCGAAACCCAATCGTTACCAGATAAGTAACCAATGTAATAGGTGATTAACTAAGTCCTTACATAACCAAACCAGGTTCCCTCACCAAAACAACAGCACGTGAGGACTTTAAATGGTCACCCATCCAATTACTTCCCACGCCCGCGTTGCTTAACTTCGGTGATAGAACGAGAACCGGTGTATGAATCACAACCGTAGAATCCTATGTTTATGATCACAACTACACATCATAATTTTTCATAAGCGCGATTCAAATATACCTACCCAATATTTTAGCAAAAACATTATTGACATTACATAACACATAAACTAATAATTGGCCGTATAATAGAAGTTTATCAGGATCAAAAGAAATCTGTATGGGAATCGAGACATTTACATTTTTCGTACGACTGCCTGCCTATAAAAGTCTGTGACCTTGTATTCCGTTTGTATTTTAGATGTTTTTGAAATCATAACTATGTAATATGTACTGAATACATTTATTTATAGGTAGTTATACTAACCGCCAATACACAGCGACATCTGCTTTCGAATAGAAAAATGTTGCTTCTACAAGTATTGACTAGATGGCAGGATTAAATAAATTTTACTTACTTTATTATTTATAAAATTGATATCCACACTTTCCATTACTCACTAGTAAGTACATAAATTCATATTATCACATATTATGATGAATTATGTATGAATATAGCTAAAAATCGCAAAATTTTTCAATAATTATTTTTTTATCGGAGTTTGATGACTTATAGCGCCACCTATTGATGATTCAAGTTTTGGTCGAAAAAAATAGTATGGGATGGGACCCCATGGCTGTATGTACCAAATGTATGGTACAAATTGTCTGAGCGTGCGTGCGCGCGTGCGTACGTGCGTGCGTACGTGCGTACGTGCGTGCGTGCTTATAAAATAATAATAATACATAAATAGTTATATTTTTATCCTACGACGTTACCGTTACATCATAGGAACACAGTGACTAAAACCTGCCAATCTATTGTTGTTGAGCTATACTAACAGTCATTTAATTAAGTGTACCGCTAAATATTAATATTATTACAATGCATATTACAAATCATTTATCCTATGCTTCACAAATATAAATTTAATAAAATTGTTCTGTTTCTATAGTCTGGCTAACGAAAGTAGATACTGGACTGTGCGCCGCTTCGCTCAATGCTCTCGCGTAAACTATGCCTACCCAATCTACGAGTGCGCGGGATCTCTGTTTATAGTATTATAATCCTGAATAGGTACAGAATACTGTGTTCACATTATGTCGCCGCCGCCGCCGACCCCGATTGATCCCCGATCCCCGTCGTTACCCGACAGACGAACACAAAAAACCTATGTGCAAAATATGCATTAACATCCCTTTCGGGGTAGTCAGATGTTGAGTGGCAACTAAGTTTTTTGCAATCTTAAGTCAATCGAAACCCAATCGTTACCAGATAAGTAACCAATGTAATAGGTGATTAACTAAGTCCTTACATAACCAAACCAGGTTCCCTCACCAAAACAACAGCACGTGAGGACTTTAAATGGTCACCCATCCAATTACTTCCCACGCCCGCGTTGCTTAACTTCGGTGATAGAACGAGAACCGGTGTATGAATCACAACCGTAGAATCCTATGTTTATGATCACAACTACACATCATAATTTTTCATAAGCGCGATTCAAATATACCTACCCAATATTTTAGCAAAAACATTATTGACATTACATAACACATAAACTAATAATTGGCCGTATAATAGAAGTTTATCAGGATCAAAAGAAATCTGTATGGGAATCGAGACATTTACATTTTTCGTACGACTGCCTGCCTATAAAAGTCTGTGACCTTGTATTCCGTTTGTATTTTAGATGTTTTTGAAATCATAACTATGTAATATGTACTGAATACATTTATTTATAGGTAGTTATACTAACCGCCAATACACAGCGACATCTGCTTTCGAATAGAAAAATGTTGCTTCTACAAGTATTGACTAGATGGCAGGATTAAATAAATTTTACTTACTTTATTATTTATAAAATTGATATCCACACTTTCCATTACTCACTAGTAAGTACATAAATTCATATTATCACATATTATGATGAATTATGTATGAATATAGCTAAAAATCGCAAAATTTTTCAATAATTATTTTTTTATCGGAGTTTGATGACTTATAGCGCCACCTATTGATGATTCAAGTTTTAGTCGAAAAAAATAGTATGGGATGGGACCCCATGGCTGTATGTACCAAATGTATGGTACAAATTGTCTGAGCGTGCGTGCGCGCGTGCGTACGTGCGTGCGTACGTGCGTACGTGCGTGCGTGCTTATAAAATAATAATAATACATAAATAGTTATATTTTTATCCTACGACGTTACCGTTACATCATAGGAACACAGTGACTAAAACCTGCCAATCTATTGTTGTTGAGCTATACTAACAGTCATTTAATTAAGTGTACCGCTAAATATTAATATTGTTACAATGCATATTACAAATCATTTATCCTATGCTTCACAAATATAAATTTAATAAAATTGTTCTGTTTCTATAGTCTGGCTAACGAAAGTAGATACTGGACGATTTTGCGAACTTTTTATATGACAACACTAAAGTGTTACTACCATCGGATATTTACCCTACAATTTGGGGTATTTCAAGTCAAAAGTACTTAGGAACAATTTATTGCGAAAAGGCAATTTTTAAAACAAACTCATTAAACATTTTATAAAATGAGTTTTAAAAATTCGTACGTGTGCTGAAATTGTGTTAATCGAAAATAAGTTTCGTATGTACGTGTTAGATCATTTCAAAAGCTACACTAAGCCTTACGTTGGTCTAATAAATAGCTTAAGTAATTAGGTACACTATATCTTAACTCATCAGGTATAGAAAAACTTGGCAATTTTGTTTTTAAGAAAATTAATTTGTATCTGTTTTCCAAAAAATTTGGTAAAATCAGAATCAGTGTATGGTATTCCTATTTCTGACGCCGAAGATGGCGTGTTGTTGACGTTTCTTTATGGTTGACTTGCGTATAGTAAGGTTATGTTAGTACGGTCAAAATGTCTTGATATTATTTTATTTTAATTAAGTAAGTTCATATTCGTTTTAGTTATTTTTTGTTTGTTCTTTTTGTTCCTTTAAAACGCTACAATGGAGTGACGTATCCGTGTGATGTTTGGTATGGAGTTAATAAAGAGATAACAAGTTATATAAGCTACTTTTAATCACGTCATAACGCGGACAAAATTGGAAGCATCCACTAGTAAAATAAAAGTAAATGTCAAAGTATCAAAGTGAGTTGTTCCGCCTTTCCTTTTTATTTTAGGGTTGCAATGCTAATATATTTTAAATTTGCCGCGCTTTTTCAGTATCTACTTTCGTTAGCCAGACTATAAATGAAAACAATCTTTTAGACTTCAATGAAACAATCATTATTATTATTACTTAACCGATATATTATAGCTATATGTACCAAATGTATGATACAAATTGTCTGGGCGTGCGTGCGTGCGTACGTGCGTGCTTATAAAATAATAATAATAATACATAAATAGTTATTTTTTATCCTACGACGTTACCGTTACATCATAGGAACACAGTGACTAAAACATGTCAGTCAATTGTTGTTGAGTTGTTGAGCTCTACTAACAGTCATATAATTAAGTGTACTGCCAAATATTAATATTATTATTACAATGCCTACTACAAATATTATTATGTATCCTGTGCTTCGACTAAATTTAATTAATTGTTCTGACTGTTTCTAAATGAAAGCTTAATTTCAAATTATTTTAATTTAACCGATATATAATGGCTGTATGTACCACTAGTGGTACAAATTGTCTATGGGCATAAATTGTTTTAAAGACACAAGTTTTACATATGTAAGGGTTACGATTAGTTTATTTAGTAACGTGATTCTTTAACGTTGTCGTTGGTTCAGATGTCCATCCGCGAAACTTCGGACTAGATATGGCCTGGCCACCTCGAACCTATAACATGTTAACCGGTTAGATAGATAGGCCAGGCCATGTGATAAAGCGGTTGTTTTATTCACACGCAGAAACGCCAACATGACATCTGATTGTTTAATAGGTATGTATTCGTCGTTCGTTCGTAACATAATAATAAAACGTACCTGCATATTATGCTCCGGTCCGGAATCCGTTTGAAGCAAATATGTATTTGTTGACTGTCAATGAACGAAGTCCAGTTGATTATTTGAAATGAACAGGTATGGAACGAATTCGCAATTATTATTTAAGCATGATTAAATACGATTTTGTAGAGACACATTTTATTTAACGGTCTGCCCGTGCACAACAGACACATTACGGGCGCGGTATGACGGATAAACTGACTACACAATATGCCGTCTACCTACATATTGATATTGATATAAAATATAAGAAAAATTGTGACGCGAGGGTAGTTTTATAATTTTTGGTTCGATATATAATATGAATTTAGATAAAAACATCAGTAGTAAGAACAACATTAGAATCGAGTTGAAAGTAATAATAATAATAATAATTGATGTTCTCGTTGTGAATGTATGTATGTTAGTAGTGGTTAGTTAGTGTTTAATGTGAATTATTCACACGAGGACAATAGGAAAGGTTAGTTAGTTGTTAGTATTTAAATTTTTTCTTGTTTTCGTTATGAGATTGATGTGAATGATAATATGAATGAACTAACTGAGCGTTATAACATGATGTTATGTGACATAATGAATACCTCCGCAATTGCGGATATGGAGAAATCGCGAACTGTCAGTCTGTACAGGCATGTTGACGCGAAATGACATCGAATTATGTGTGTGTTCTTGTGGTTTCGGAAAAAAAATAAAAATTTTTTTTAGTTTAAAGCGTCGCGGTTCAAGTGCTTATACGACATTTCGTGACAGCACCTTATACGACATTTCGTGACAGCGGTGACATTTGGTGCTCTAAAACCTTTTCCCTCTCTTCGCGCTATACGACATTTCGTGACAGATTTCGCTACGCCGCCGCACTCTACGAGTTACGAGACGACTATACACAATAGGTAGACAATATAATGAATATTGTCTCTCTATTATATATACATGCACACGACCCGTCTCGCGCGCGCGCGCGCCTCTCGCACCCACCACCACACGCACCTCCTGAATGAACAGCAGGCCGTGGTGTGGTCGGTGCTCGAGCGCACTCGCTTGAACGCTTGACACGGTCGTGAACAATGATTATTGTTCAGTGTGAGATGCGTCCTCGGACGAATCACCTGGCGTAGGGCTGAGTCTCAACAGATCGCAGCACGACGCTGCTCTACCGAGCACAACACCCCGCCAGGAACGAAGGTCGTCTACAGACGATTCCGAGCCCCGACATCGAACTGAGTTTCGTGCGACGCTGCGGGACCATGGCGCGCGTGATCAGAACGCGTGCACACCGATTCCCGGACGTCCAATGGGCTTCGACGCCGCGCAACACTGACGCGCTGCGCGACTAGTAGAATCACATTGTTTGAAGCCTCCCGACCCTCGGGGCTCCACAGTACGCGTATCCTTGCCGAATTCGACTAGACTGGCTACGGCCTTAGAGGCGTTCAGGCATAATCCCGCGGATGGTAGCTTCGCACCACCGGCCGCTCGGCCGAGTGCATGAACCAAATGTCCGAAACTGCGGTTCCTCTCGTACTGAGCAGTATTACTATCGCAACGACGAGCCATCAGTAGGGTAAAACTAACCTGTCTCACGACGGTCTAAACCCAGCTCACCCGGCTTTTTTGTTGCGAGTAAATAGCGATAAACAGCTTTCTGAATCATCGACTCGTTGCTGTTTTTGTTCCATCGAAAGCAATCGCGGCACCCATTTGGAAAAAACCTTTTTCATGCTCAATGTTTCATGAACGATAGTAAATACACTTCCATATGATATCTGTGTCATCTCAGCAATCTCACGGAGCTTCACTTTACGATCTTTCATTATAATTTTTGTCACTTCACTCACATTTTCCGGTGTAACGGCTTCCACAGGTCTACCCGAGCGTTCCGCGTCATTTGCGTCGGTACGACCACGTTTAAACTCGGCAAACCACCGACAAATCGTTGCTTTTGATGGACAAGAGTCCGGGTAACATTTTTCAATCCATTGTTTCGCTTGCACGGTGTTTTCACCCATTAAAAAACAATGTTTTATCAGAACACGAAACTCGGTTTTTTCCATTTTTTAAACAAACTACAAAACGACTTTACTCCAACCTCGATAACTCAGCTGTTTCTGGTCCGATCGACTTAAAATTTTGACACGTTTCAAGCAAAGGTTAGCACTCTAGAAAGACATGGTTACTGGTTTACTACGAGCGCCATCTCTGGGTTAGTCTCGGGACTTATTGATCCATGTGTTATATATATATATATATATATATATATATAATAATACAATTTTCTTTCTATCGAATATGCCTTCGAAATATATATAATAGAATTGTTTTTTCAACGAAATAGTGTACCGATAGAAAGAAAAAAACATAAAACATACACTTCACTCCCGTTTTTATTATGGCGGGGTAGTCAGAGGCTTGAACGCCCTTCTCCGAAATTTCGAAGGCATGTTAGGTATGGGTCATTCGAATCCCGCGTATCACTAGATAGACAGCACCCAACGTGATAGGTAAGTAGTGAACCGTATCACCGTATATAGGCACTGACTATTACCTATCCTGAGAAATAGGCAGGTTTCCTCACGATGTTTTCCCTCACCGTTAGCGTCTGTAAATTTGTACGTAAATGAAAAACACATATTTAAATTTCATTCATTGATACATGCCGCGGCGAGTTGTGATTCGAACCTAGGACCTTTCTCATACGAAGTCCGAGGTCTTACCCACTGGGCTACAGCCGCTTTTCAGCGCTTCTAATTTAGAGGAAATTGTTTAGATTAAATAAAAAACTATTATTACTTAGACAATTATTATTATTCGTTACATAGGAACATACGTATATTTACACTCATAAACATTTTCATACATGCTCTTCTGTTCTTCATGCTACCTACACCTGCCTAGAAATGATTGTCTCAATCATAATCTTCCTTCCACTTTGCCACTATAAATTACCTTCGCAACCTATACACGTATGTATGTATAAAAATATATTATGATTATATTTCAATAGTTAATTTTATATTAATGTTTTATATATGTACTTGTATACTTATATAGATCTAGCAATGCACATTTTAATCATTCTCTTTTTATTCGATGAAATAAGTCGATTAATTTTAACGCAATATACATACCTACATAGTGACCACGCCACGCAAATGAAAAGAAATTAATATAAACTTAATACCTATTGCATTTTAAATATTGCAAATGCATAAAATTGAAAATTAGTTTTAAAATTCTAATGTAATAAAGTCTAATTTTGCATCATCATAATTTGATTAGATATTGACAGATGTTTACAGTACAAAAACATGCCAAAATGAAATACAAAATGCATACCTATTGCATTTTATTGAAATGTGCAAATAGAAAATATTTTTTCTGCATTTGTAATAAAGTCTATTTTGGATGGAACGCTGATTCTCAGCGATACCTATTATTTACATTTATTAGTGCCCGTAATAGAGCAGAGAGCGACTTGCAGCGCTCTCGGCGAGGGTGGCGGGGGCTGCCGCGTGCGCCGCTTCGCTCAATGCTCTCGCGTAAACTATGCCTACCCAATCTACGAGTGCGCGGGATCTCTGTTTATAGTATTATAATCCTGAATAGGTACAGAATACTGTGTTCACATTATGTCGCCGCCGCCGCCGACCCCGATTGATCCCCGATCCCCGTCGTTACCCGACAGACGAACACAAAAAACCTATGTGCAAAATATGCATTAACATCCCTTTCGGGGTAGTCAGATGTTGAGTGGCAACTAAGTTTTTTGCAATCTTAAGTCAATCGAAACCCAATCGTTACCAGATAAGTAACCAATGTAATAGGTGATTAACTAAGTCCTTACATAACCAAACCAGGTTCCCTCACCAAAACAACAGCACGTGAGGACTTTAAATGGTCACCCATCCAATTACTTCCCACGCCCGCGTTGCTTAACTTCGGTGATAGAACGAGAACCGGTGTATGAATCACAACCGTAGAATCCTATGTTTATGATCACAACTACACATCATAATTTTTCATAAGCGCGATTCAAATATACCTACCCAATATTTTAGCAAAAACATTATTGACATTACATAACACATAAACTAATAATTGGCCGTATAATAGAAGTTTATCAGGATCAAAAGAAATCTGTATGGGAATCGAGACATTTACATTTTTCGTACGACTGCCTGCCTATAAAAGTCTGTGACCTTGTATTCCGTTTGTATTTTAGATGTTTTTGAAATCATAACTATGTAATATGTACTGAATACATTTATTTATAGGTAGTTATACTAACCGCCAATACACAGCGACATCTGCTTTCGAATAGAAAAATGTTGCTTCTACAAGTATTGACTAGATGGCAGGATTAAATAAATTTTACTTACTTTATTATTTATAAAATTGATATCCACACTTTCCATTACTCACTAGTAAGTACATAAATTCATATTATCACATATTATGATGAATTATGTATGAATATAGCTAAAAATCGCAAAATTTTTCAATAATTATTTTTTTATCGGAGTTTGATGACTTATAGCGCCACCTATTGATGATTCAAGTTTTGGTCGAAAAAAATAGTATGGGATGGGACCCCATGGCTGTATGTACCAAATGTATGGTACAAATTGTCTGAGCGTGCGTGCGCGCGTGCGTACGTGCGTGCGTACGTGCGTACGTGCGTGCGTGCTTATAAAATAATAATAATACATAAATAGTTATATTTTTATCCTACGACGTTACCGTTACATCATAGGAACACAGTGACTAAAACCTGCCAATCTATTGTTGTTGAGCTATACTAACAGTCATTTAATTAAGTGTACCGCTAAATATTAATATTATTACAATGCATATTACAAATCATTTATCCTATGCTTCACAAATATAAATTTAATAAAATTGTTCTGTTTCTATAGTCTGGCTAACGAAAGTAGATACTGGACGATTTTGCGAACTTTTTATATGACAACACTAAAGTGTTACTACCATCGGATATTTACCCTACAATTTGGGGTATTTCAAGTCAAAAGTACTTAGGAACAATTTATTGCGAAAAGGCAATTTTTAAAACAAACTCATTAAACATTTTATAAAATGAGTTTTAAAAATTCGTACGTGTGCTGAAATTGTGTTAATCGAAAATAAGTTTCGTATGTACGTGTTAGATCATTTCAAAAGCTACACTAAGCCTTACGTTGGTCTAATAAATAGCTTAAGTAATTAGGTACACTATATCTTAACTCATCAGGTATAGAAAAACTTGGCAATTTTGTTTTTAAGAAAATTAATTTGTATCTGTTTTCCAAAAAATTTGGTAAAATCAGAATCAGTGTATGGTATTCCTATTTCTGACGCCGAAGATGGCGTGTTGTTGACGTTTCTTTATGGTTGACTTGCGTATAGTAAGGTTATGTTAGTACGGTCAAAATGTCTTGATATTATTTTATTTTAATTAAGTAAGTTCATATTCGTTTTAGTTATTTTTTGTTTGTTCTTTTTGTTCCTTTAAAACGCTACAATGGAGTGACGTATCCGTGTGATGTTTGGTATGGAGTTAATAAAGAGATAACAAGTTATATAAGCTACTTTTAATCACGTCATAACGCGGACAAAATTGGAAGCATCCACTAGTAAAATAAAAGTAAATGTCAAAGTATCAAAGTGAGTTGTTCCGCCTTTCCTTTTTATTTTAGGGTTGCAATGCTAATATATTTTAAATTTGCCGCGCTTTTTCAGTATCTACTTTCGTTAGCCAGACTATAAATGAAAACAATCTTTTAGACTTCAATGAAACAATCATTATTATTATTACTTAACCGATATATTATAGCTATATGTACCAAATGTATGATACAAATTGTCTGGGCGTGCGTGCGTGCGTACGTGCGTGCTTATAAAATAATAATAATAATACATAAATAGTTATTTTTTATCCTACGACGTTACCGTTACATCATAGGAACACAGTGACTAAAACATGTCAGTCAATTGTTGTTGAGCTCTACTAACAGTCATATAATTAAGTGTACTGCCAAATATTAATATTATTATTACAATGCCTACTACAAATATTATTATGTATCCTGTGCTTCGACTAAATTTAATTAATTGTTCTGACTGTTTCTAAATGAAAGCTTAATTTCAAATTATTTTAATTTAACCGATATATAATGGCTGTATGTACCACTAGTGGTACAAATTGTCTATGGGCATAAATTGTTTTAAAGACACAAGTTTTACATATGTAAGGGTTACGATTAGTTTATTTAGTAACGTGATTCTTTAACGTTGTCGTTGGTTCAGATGTCCATCCGCGAAACTTCGGACTAGATATGGCCTGGCCACCTCGAACCTATAACATGTTAACCGGTTAGATAGATAGGCCAGGCCATGTGATAAAGCGGTTGTTTTATTCACACGCAGAAACGCCAACATGACATCTGATTGATTAATAGGTATGTATTCGTCGTTCGTTCGTAACATAATAATAAAACGTACCTGCATATTATGCTCCGGTCCGGAATCCGTTTGAAGCAAATATGTATTTGTTGACTGTCAATGAACGAAGTCCAGTTGATTATTTGAAATGAACAGGTATGGAACGAATTCGCAATTATTATTTAAGCATGATTAAATACGATTTTGTAGAGACACATTTTATTTAACGGTCTGCCCGTGCTCAACAGACACATTACGGGCGCGGTATGACGGATAAACTGACTACACAATATGCCGTCTACCTACATATTGATATTGATATAAAATATAAGAAAAATTGTGACGCGAGGGTAGTTTTATAATTTTTGGTTCGATATATAATATGAATTTAGATAAAAACATCAGTAGTAAGAACAATATTAGAATCGAGTTGAAAGTAATAATAATAATAATAATTGATGTTCTCGTTGTGAATGTATGTATGTTAGTAGTGGTTAGTTAGTGTTTAATGTGAATTATTCACACGAGGACAATAGGAAAGGTTAGTTAGTTGTTAGTATTTAAATAGTAGATAGAGACATTCCCACCACCTCCACATGCCCCTTCCCACCTTTCGGTATACGGGGCGAAACGCGGGAGATGCGCGTGCATGCTCTTTGCGATAGCACGCGCATTTCTTACAAATTTTAATCATGACCAGTCCCTATAT
The DNA here is from genome assembly GCA_030578115.1 of Leucoptera coffeella. Lineage (NCBI taxonomy): Eukaryota > Metazoa > Arthropoda > Insecta > Lepidoptera > Lyonetiidae > Leucoptera > Leucoptera coffeella. The sequence continues at coordinate 276,272 of JAMBLF010000274.1, read as the reverse complement.
CGCCGACTCTCCCCTAATGGGGCTCGACATCACGGAGACGTGACTCCGGCGGCGTGCAGCTACACCTCAGTCCTCCACTCCCGATCGCTTGGCGTGCCACCTCGTTGCGTGAACACCTCATCCGACAAGACGAGATCCCCAAAGTAAACCGGCCCAATCCGAAGCGAGCCAACCGCGTCGAGCATCCTCCCCCTTTACTTATCGTACAACCGGCCGTCCCAGAGAACGTGGTCCCGGGTCTCCTCACTCTCACCACAATCACACAGCGCACCGTCGACGAGACGCATCCCATGCAGACGCGCCCTGAAGCAGCCATGGCCCGTCAGAATCTGCGACACAACATAGTCGGGTTCGACCCACCCGTAATCAAGACGTTCCCGCACACTAGGGAAGAAACGATAGAGATCCCTTCCATCCGTACTTACCTGCCACCTGTCCTCCCACTGGGTAATAATGTTTGCGCCAACGACCCTCTTCAGTTCCCTAACCTCTCGCGATGTCAACCCAACCCGCTCTTCGGCTACGCGCCCTGCCCGAAACACCTCCAGATCCGCAGACAACACCCCCGCCAACACCGGCAGAGTGGCAGTACTCACGGTACGGTAAGCCTTGGTCAGAAGTATCAGCGCCGGCCTCTGGGTCCTTAGTAGGGCTCTGCTCACAACAAATACGGACGACCGTCAGTACCATATCGCCGCAGCGTAGGTCACCAGAGCGACGTAGGTTCCTCCATAAAGGATCCTAAGCGCCGGGTACCTGACACTTGGCGGCCGCCTCTCCGGTGCTTCGCGCCTGCGGCAGAAAGGACCTAGGCTCGTCCAGGACCACACCCAGCAACTTCACCTCCGCCACGGTCGGTATCGCGGTTCTCATCATTCTGATGCAGGGGGGGCGCTTAAAAGCTCCCTTTACCATCAGCGTCCTCGATTTCTCGGACGAGAAAGAGAGGCGATTCCGCGATCCCCACCCCGCGACATCAACCAGAAAGCCCGACCCATTGCGCTCAATCGCCGCGCGGGAGGACGCCTCAATCACAACCGTGACGTCATCCGCATAGGCAAGCACCGACACGCCCGCCGGTCTCGGCAGCAGCAGCAGATCGTTAATCAACAGGTTCCACAACGTAGGCCCCAGAACGGAAACTTGTGGACAACCCATCGTGGAGGTCTTCCAAACAACACGATCGCCGACAAAGTAGCCCACCCTTCGACGAAGGAAGTAGCTCACCAGCAGCCTGTAGACATTCGGAGGACAGCCCCTCTGTCTCACCTTCAAAAGGATCATTGGTCACCAGGCATTGTCAAAGGCGCCCGAAATATCCAACGTCACCAGCTGCACATACCTCTCCGTCGCGCCCCGTATGCGTCCCATCAACTCAGCCAAGGCCGTGGACGTAGAGCGCCCCCTGACAAACCCATGCTGGTCCCCGGACACGCCACGACACAGACACGGAGCGACGCGAACAATGAGCCGCTCCAGGACCTTTCCCAGCACAGGCAACAAGTTCAGCGGGCGGTACGACCTCGGATCACTGATAGGCCTATCCCCACGCTTGGGTAGGACTACCAACTTACCTATTTTCCAGAGGTCAGGAAACACTCCCTCGCTGTGGCACTTCCCATACACCCGCGTGAGCTCCGCAGCCACCACAGGCCAGGCCATCTTCAGGATCCTAGCAGTTATCCCATCCAATCCCGGTGCAGTGTTCGGCAACGACTTAATTACCTACCCAACGACCGAGACATCGGGCAAGCCCGAGTCCTCCCCGTCGGCGCAAATGCGGCAGCAAGACGAACCCGACGATGTCCAACCGTGTCTACCCCCAGATCATCATCAGGGCACAAGGCCCCAAGCAAAGCCGCCACCGTCCCCTCTACAGAGTCCGAACGCCCCCCAGACTGGCACAGACCACGTATGATGTGCCCCTCCGGTCGCGTGCGACCGGCAGCCACTCGATAGGCCAGGCCCCACGGATCCCCGTTTCCAGACTGGGCAACACGCCTAAAATTATCGCACTCCGCAGCCCTCATGGCCCGCTTATATTTTACTCTGGCTACACAAAGCGCGGCACCCAAAGCACAGTCGCCGCTCGACCGGTCCCGCCTCGTGCGCTGCCACGCACGCCTAGCCTTTCTTACTCTTCCTCGCAGTACATTCAACTCTTCATTCCACCATTCGTACCCTCTCACAAACCTCTCCTTTCTTAATCCAAGACATCCCGCCGCAGTCTGCGATAGGATGTCGGTGAATCGCTCACTTACAACGTTGGCCGGCCCACCAAGCCGCAAACGACCGATGCGCCGGCGCAACACCTCCTGAAAATACACCCAGTCCACCCCACGCTCGAAACCGGACAGTACCCCCGCACGATGCAGGTTCATTGGGGCCCACGCCACAACCCGGAGAAGCTCGAAACACGATCAACTGGTGATCACTCACACTCGCCCCCTCATGGACGGCCCACCCACTCACGCAGACCCCCCTCGTACCCATAGTGACGTCCACGTTAGACCGACCGTAAGGCCCACTGAAGGTGGGCGGCTCCCCCTCCGCATTATGTACCAGCAAGCCACGACCCAGCACAAAACCCTCCATCTGAGCCCGTCTGTAATCAACGTCAGGCCCCCTGCCCACACACTGGCGCAACTCACAGTGCCACATAGGCGAATGAGCGTTGGTATCAGCGCCAATGACGACAGGGCACGCCCGCGCAGCCGATCCAGCACCACTCAACTGCCCCGATATGTCGTGGCTGTACTGGAAATAAGCGGACACCGCGTACACACTGAAGCCCCACGAGACAGCTGCACGACTACGCAATGTTCGTTGCACAGGGCCGCGACAACAACGCAGGAGACCCTCCGATCGGCCACGTACACCGCTTTTGACGACGCACCCGTCTGGACCAATCCCCCAAGGCCAAGGGACCCAACCTGCTCCTGGACCAACACCACTTCCAAGCCGTACTCCTCCGACAACACAGGCAACTCGCTAGTCGCGACCCTGGACCCCTGGAGGTTCAGCTGACCAAACCTGATTCCACGCGCACTATCCATAATGGGTCATGTTTACTGCTGTTCAGCGTAGACCCTCGCCGGGCAGACCATAGCCCACGTCGCATGCAAGCCGGCCTCTCTCCGATTGAACCTCCTGCACGTGGCGCAGCACGCCACCTCCGATCGGCACTCATCCTTGGCGTGTCTCTCCTCTCCGCACCTCCCGCAGACAATGGTCTTCGCGCGGCAGAACTTGGTCGGGTGCCCATACTGCTGGCACTTCAGGCAGCACGTGACCCGCACAAAATCGCACACATCCGCCTCATCCTACCCTACGTAGACACTACCCAGTCCCAACATCTTCGTCCGAAGTGCAGGGGAGCACTAAAGCACCACCGTTGTCCGCTGACCACCTCTTCCTCCCTTCTTGAATGCCACCCGACACTCCTTTTGCAGCCGCTCGAGACTCCACTCCGGATCCTCCGCCAAGCTAACGGCCATAAGGTCGCCGAAATACGCCTCCGTGGTGGGGTCCGTCCTCAACCCCCTCAGGGCAACCAACGGCAGCCTCACCCTAGGCTCAGCCGTCCGCAAGGTCCCAGTCACCGCCAACCTGAGCCGCTCCGCAGCATCTTGCGACGCCGTCTGGACCAGCACCCCGCCATTCCCTATATTTTTGACACCCCGTACCCTAACGCCAAGTACCCCCGGCCTTACCTGATTGACGAGTTCCCTGCGCGTGTCCTCCGACGACTTCAGTGACTCGTCCACAGGGTAAATCAGGACCACACGGTCCGGCTGCGACGCAATGGTCACAGGTGGCTGTCCCGGAGCCCTCCTCAACGCCGAAGCGTACGTGATGGGCCCCGCCACCTCCGCCCCACTAACCATCAACCCCGCACCCACAACCCCCGACCGCCCGAGCCCAGCCATCTGGAGTCTCAGGGAGCTGACCTCCAGCTCCCTGAGACACCAAAGGCTGCCCCGAAGCCAAACCCGCCACTGGTGGGACTCCAGCTGCCCCGCCCTTGTCCTTTATTCGCCTCCTGACTGCATCCTGCACCTCTTCAGGGGACCCTAACAGGCGCTTCTGCGCCGTCCTTCCGCCGGCAGAGGATGAAGCAGCTGACGGAGCATTACCCGACCCCGGAGGGATCCTCGCCAGGGAAGCCCTTGGGTAAACCCCGATTCCTTCCCCATGGCTTGCAGCTCCGCCAGCTCCTCCTCCCTCCGACCGATCTCTGTCTCAATCGGGCTGCGATGCAGCTGTTGGGCATCGTCGTCATCAGCCATGCTGATGGCACCGCTCAATTAAACAAGATTAACAAAATAAATGCTTACCTCAACTGGACAGCACACACACAAACACACACACAGACACTTATTATGTTCTTAATTTTTTTAAACAAGTATACGAGTATATTTAGTTTATATTCGCATTGCGGGTAGCCGTCACTTTGATATCCATTAAGTAAGGTATTCAACACATTGGTTTTTTTTCCAACGAAGGCATTTTTATTTTATTTATTTATTTTGCGGTGCACCCACAAGTTAGACCGATAAGGGCAAGACCGGGACGATCTCGGCATGATAAGGGTTGCCCGAGAGCATCACCCACACCCCGAAATACAAAATCCGCACCAGGTGCGCACCCCGCCAACGAGCTCAAACAAATAACCACTAATTAATTTTAAACTATAACACAGTTTTCAACTTAACTAAACTTAAAATAAATAATTAAGAGAAAGACAAACAATAATAAAGAAAACACTTAATTTACAACTACTTATACGACATTTCGTTACACTATTATTAAGAATAATTCAACACACTTGCTCATAAAGTGACTATTATTGCACGGAATTTAGGCATGTAATTTGACATATTTATCAAACTGTGACTTTTGTATTATATTATCGCACTTGTGCTGTAAAGATATACAACCTATTAAACTAAACCTCATTTTCATTATAAAGTAGAGTACCCGCCACATAAGGTGGCAGTTGGAGGCGTCGCCACAGTCGCGTAATCCAGTGTTGCCAGTAAACACGCCAAAACTAGCACTCACTGTGCCATACGGCTCGATACATTATATTGAAGTTTCATTTGTAACGATCTTTGGTTGCAGAGCTATAAACTCAAATAAAACAAATTAATATACCAAAGTCAAAAGTCAAAATATTTTTATTCAAAATAGGCCCTATCATAAGCTCTCTTTGAAAGTTATTTTATGATCTAAGTACAAATTAAAAAAACTATATATTGACAAAAGGAATATATATGAGTGAAGTGGAAGGGCGGTTACGTAGGGGCCGGCCTAATAAGACATATATGTAACAGTCAGATAGACGCTATATTGAAAAAAGGTGACGTTAGGAGTACCTATAACCGCCGAGAGTGTATTAGAGAATGTATGAATGTCAATGAAGCGAAAGTGGTCTGTCAGGATCGGGACAAATGGGGATCCGTGATCTCTGCCTACCCCTCTACAGGGAATCAGGCGTGATGTGTATGTATGTATGTAAAAAAACTATTTCAAACATGGCACTGAGCATTGTCTTTACATATTTTTACTGAGGTTAGTTCACCAACCATTTCGGCTGCTCAAGATGCCACGTCATGAAGACCACGACCGCTCTGCTAAGAGCGTAACGATTGAGAAGAAGAAGTTCAGCGGAGACCCTTGGAGAAGAACTAACAAGAAACTCCAGAAATCAATTTATTATAATCACCCTTAACAAACATAAAAATTACAAAGAGTGGGCAAAAAACACAACGCTGGTAATACTAAATTTACCTTTCATACAAAATAACACGCAATGGCGGAAACGTCAAACTTAGTTCCAAGTTTGGCTACTGCCACCTTATGTGGCGGGTACTCTATACCAACTTTTTTTTTGTTTCCTTTTAATAAGTTTGACATATGGAACTTGAGATGGGTAATAAAAAATCGATGTTCCTCTGACATTGCACTTCACATAACTAATTGTAAATATCATATCTATGCCGATGACATTCAACTCTATACTCATATTGACATTAATAACTTTGACTCCGCCATAGAAGCACTTAATGACGACTTAAAACGAGTATATGACTGGTCGGTTGACAACTGCCTCGTTCTCAACCCTGCCAAGACCAAGTACATGGTGCTGGGCAGCCAGCGGGTGGTGTCCAGAGTTTTATCGCGGCAACCGAAGATTAATATTGATGGCGTTGTCATCGGCAGGGTTGAGGAGGCTCGAAGCCTGGGCGTCGTGGTGGATAGTGGGATGCGTTTTGAGAAGCATGTCTCACAGCTGGTTTCTGCATGTTTTTATCGATTGAGGGTGTTATACCAGAGCCGGGCGTTTTTGAGTGTGGACATGCGGATAAAGCTGTGTGAGACATTGATTTTGTCTAAGCTCAATTATGCTCTTGCAGCGTACGGCCCGTGCCTTTATAAGAAAACGCGTAGACTTTTACAACGTGTGCAAAATGCGTGCGCCCGGTACTGCTTTCCCATCCCACCCCGAACCCATGTTTCACCGTACCTTAATAATTCTGACATATTAAATATTGAATCTCGACAAAAACTGCTTCTCAGTTGCTTACTTTTTGACATTATTCACAACAAACAACCGCAATATTTATTTAAAAAACTGACATGGCGATCCCAGCAACATAAATCGAACCGTGCTTGTGTACCACCGCTTGTTCTGCCTCGCCATCGCACCACCGCTTTCAGGGGAGCTTTTAGGTATGCCGCCTCCAAATGTTGGAACAATATTCCCCCACCCATAAGACAATTATCCTTTAAACCGAAATTTAAACGATATCTCCGGGAACATTTGCTCTGCCAGCAAGAGGAGGCGGGTGCTCCTTCTATTGCCCCTCGGACACTTAATTTATAATACATTATATCTCAATTTTAATATTATATAATATATATTTATATTTATTATATATTATTTTATATCTTAATATTATCCATATTACTTATACTAAACCTTAAATAAATTCCGTTTTTAAGTCTTTGCATTTGCTATTCACACATGTTATCATATCTTATATTCTATGTATATATTTATACTGTTTATTTACGTAGCTATACTATATTTACTTTACTATATTTATTTTACGCGTACTATATTTAACCATTTTCTTTAAAATATAGACGTTGCTCTCCAGTGGTTCTGACATAAAACCAGCGTTGCGTCTGTCACCAGACGCAACATATCCAGCTGAGTTGGAACCCTTTTGCTGCGACAATAACATGCACTAGTTATACCCCTTAGGTTGTAAGTTTTTTATTGTAAATGTTTTGTATTGTGTATGTTTTTGTGGCCGTAAATAAACGCTTTTTATTATTATTATTATTATGTTAAAAAAAAATGGGACCTCAGGAACATCGATTTTATTTTCTATGGGCAACGTATCAATCTAGGAAGAAAATGAAACCGAAAATGATATTTTGATTAAATCGTTGATTCCATTGATGCAAGCACTAATGACTGAGTTTTCGCATGCGCGCGCTGTAAATGATAAAAAAAATGAGTAACATAAATAATGAAAACGATTTGAACAGTACACCTCCCGAAATAACAAGTGAGGCTAATAACGCCATGAAAAGCTTGCTACCGGAAAATTTAAAGGAAAAATATATTTTGGCGTATCAAACTTTCATATCCTGGAAAAACAACAAAAATACGCAGTCTTTTTCGGAAAATGTGTTTATGGCATACTTCAAAGAGTTGTCAACCAAATATAAACCTAGTTCCTTATGGTGCATTTACTCAATGTTAAAAAGTACAGTCCGTACTAATAATGGAGTGGATTTAAAACAATACTGCAATTTGTCATGGTATTTAAAAAGACTTTCAAGCGGATATAGGAGCACGAAAACTAAAGTCTTGTCACCTGTTAATTGTCAGATTGTCACCTACAAGCGTGGTAATTCGCTCGGACACCATTTGGCCCAAACAAAATGTTAAATGTATATGGTTCGAATGTCATACCATTTTGAGCAAATTATTTTTGTATTAGAGCGGGTGTACAACCATCGCGACGTGGTGGCATAAAGCGGTGAAATTACCAAATCCATAAAAGCACAGAAAATCTTTTAGTTCACCACCAAAACCTCCTCTGCCGCCGGGTGTAAAGAAACGACTTGATATGTACATTCCATTCATTTCAGAAAACCAGCCTGCTCATCCCATATCTTGGTTTTAGTCTCACGGATAATTCTTTCAATCTATACTTTTGCATACATTTTTCCGATGATGGTTAGAAGGCCCCTCGATAGTTCTTGCAGTCTTTCAAGGGTCTTTTCCCCTTGTACAACGGGACAATGACAGCCCTGTACCAATGTTGAGGCACCCGGCCATATCAAATCCCCATTTTTATTCCTAACAACTCATTCTGGATGCTCCAAAGTCCCCTGATCGTTTCCCAAAACAGTTTAATATTTTGATGGAAACTCTCGGAGAATTTCCTTTCAGTCATCTCTCTTGCTTTTAACTTCTTTTGCTCCTCAATATTTATTACTCTCGTCTTCATTTCTTTAAAGAGTGTCATTTTCCGATCGTAATCCTGACACTCGCATTGGTTGCTTTAATGTTGGCTTACTTGCCAACTAATCCTGTTGTTCTTACTTACTTCATCATCATCATCATCATCTTATGGTACCCCAGTGGTACAAAGGGCCTTCGGGAGAAGTCGCCAACCGCTCCTATCCTGTGCCTTGCACTCCGCGTCCCTCCAACTCAACCCAGCCGCCCTCAACTCAGCGTCAACTGTGCGCTGCCAGGTGTGCGCCGGCCGGCCTGGGCGTCTGCTCCCGTGCGGCCCCCATGTGTATGCTGCCCTGGCGATGTTGTCTTCCGGTCTTCGGAGTGTGTGCCCTATCCACTTCCATTTACGTTGAGCGATTTCACGCTTGATTGGGACTTGGTGGCATTGCTTCCATAGATCCTCGTTTCTGATAGTGTTCGGCCAGAATATGCGAAGTATGAACCTCAGGCATTTGTTGACGAACACTTGCAGCTTGTTCGTCAGTCCCTTTGTCTCCTTCCACGTCTCGCTGCCGAAGAGCAAAACAGACTTCACAATGGAATTGAAGAGGGAAATCTTGATCCGCCTGGTAAGCACATTAGAGTCCCAGACCGGTTTTAGCTGGGCAAAGGCGCCTTTCGCTTTCCTTATTCTGGCGTCAACGTCGTCACTAGCTCCACCACTTTCAGTCACCATGCTGCCGAGATAAGTGAACTTTGCGACAGATTCTAGTGGGGCACCGTTGAGCATTACAGGCCGATTCTCACATGACTGAACACGCATTTCTACGGTTTTCTTAGCGTTGATTCGTAGTCCCTTCTCTTGAGCTTCCTCTTTTAACAAGTCAAGTTTACTTTGGAGATCGGATAGTGAAGGCGAAATCAACACTATGTCGTCTGCGTATTCCAGGTCCTCCAGGTGCGAGCCATTGTGCCACGGAATGCCTCTGGGTGTTACTGTGACATTCCTCATGACGTCGTCCAGCAGGATGATGAAGAGCAGTGGTGACAGGAGGCAACCCTGTTTGACCCCTGTGGCCATCGGAATTGGTTCACCTAGAACCCGCTCATGTACCACCCTGCAGATGCTGCCGTTATATAGGGACTGGATGATACCTATATACTTGCCGGGTACTCCTCTCCTCCTGAGACTGGACCACAGTGCGCTCCACTGCACGGAGTCGAACGCTTTCTCAAAATCAACGAATGCCAGGAAAAGTTCGGCTCGCCACTCCACGCACGACTCTATTAGTATGCGCAAGGTGTTCGTGTGGTCAGTACATGATCGTCCAGGACGGAAACCGGCCTGTTCTTCGCGAAGTGTCCTCGCAATTTCAGGGGACATACGGTTAAGGAGTACTTTTGCCAGTACCTTAGCCGCCGTGGGTAGAAGGGTTATACCCCTCCAGTTATCACAGGCTGATAAGTCACCTTTCTTCGGTACCTTTATTAGCAAACCTTGTTTCCACCCATTAGGAACACGCTCCGACTCCCAAACACGCTGTAAGAGAGGCTGAAGTAATTCGGCTGACCTAACCGGATCCGCTTTTAGGAGCTCCGCATTTATATTGTCTACTCCCGGTGCCTTACCCGCCTTCAGTTGTTTGATGGCGGCAACTACTTCTGCGTAACTTGGTGGAGTCGTAGGCAGATTTAGGAGCGATCTGGGGCTTTCTGAAGCAACTACTGATTGGCCTTGGCATATGATCAGCAGGTTGGAGAAGTGCTCAGTCCATCGTTTTAGTTGTTCCTCTGTGGTACACAGCAGTTGTCCCGAGGCGTCCTTCAGAGGCTTTTTGGAGGAGAGTTTTTTATTACATAGGCGCTTAGTAACGTCATACAACTCCCTCATGTTAGCTATTTCAGCTGCTGCGTTAGCCCGGTCCGCCAGCTCGTCTGCGGCGCGTCGTCTGTGTCGTCTGGCCAGTTGTTTGATTCGAAGACGTAGGGCAGTGTATTCCTCACCGAGGGCGTCTTTTGCAACTGTGGTGTCAGCTGCCAACAGCTCTATCTTAACACCCTGCCTTCTCTTTATCGTAGACCACAACTCTTGAGACATCCACGGTTCTTGCTTATTGCGTTTATAACCGAGGACTTTCTGACCAGCTTTAGTAAAAGCAGTGGACACACGGTCCCAAGCTTCATCCATGTCCTCGGCATCCAGCTCTTCCAGGAGATCAAATTGATTTCGCAGGGTGACGCTGAATTCATTTCTACCTTCCTCGCTGCTAAGTTTCTGCAAATTGAACCGTTTAGATGCCTTTTCTACTTTACGACGAGGGGCAGCCATCTTAAGACGTACTTCGGCGACAACAAGGTGATGATCGCTATCCACGTCAGCGCCGCGACGGTTTCTAACATCGAGTAAGGATGTTCTCCAGGCTCTGCTTATCGCAATATGATCGATCTGGTTACGAGTCACACCATCCGGAGAGATCCAGGAGATTTTGTGACATTCCTGGTGTTTAAACAGTGTTCCTCCGATAACCAGATTGCGTGCAGAGCAAAGGTCGCCAAAGAGTTCTCCCTTTTCGTTTATCACCCCGACGGCACCTTCGCAACCCATGTAGTGTTCACGATCTAGGTTGTCTGAGCCCATCTTGGCATTTAGGTCACCCATCAGTATCACGATGTCCCGCTTCCTCACTTTCCTCATGGTTGACTCCAGCTGCTCATAGAATTTCTCTTTTGTATCCGGAAGAGCCGAGTTAGTTGGAGCATAACACTGGATGACGGTGATTTTTCTGACTCTCGAGGAGAACCGAGCTGTAATAATTCTGTCAGATATCGGTTTCCAGTGCAAAAGGCTGTTCTTCGCGCTACGGCTCAATAGCAGTCCAACGCCATACTCCCGAGGGGCAGTCTCGTCTACCTTTCCACTGTACAGAAGGGTCGAGCCGAAATCTGATGCTATTTCACCGAATCCATTCCATCTCGTTTCACTTAATCCTAAGATATGAATGTTATAGTCCTGCATGGCTTTGGCTACCTGTGGAAGCCTTTCGGGGCGAGCCATGGTTCTGACATTCCAACATCCAATCCGGGTCCGAAACTTACTTACTTACCTTTTATCCCTTAGCAGGGTTATAGGGCTCGAAAAATGTTTCTCCACCGTGGGCGATCTTGCGCAATCTCTTTCAGATCTCCCCGCTGCAGTCCCATGGACTTAGCTTCCTTCTGAACCGAGCGACGCCACGAGAACTTAGGACGCCCTGTCCTTCTCTTTTCTGTGGGATGCCAATCCAACGCTTGCTTCGGAGGATATGAATTGTCTCTCCGCAGTGTATGTCCAATCCATCTCCACTTTCTTGTCCGGATTTCTTGCTTATAGTTTTTTTGTCTTGTCAATCTCCATACTTCATAGAACCATAGAACCTTATAGAGGGCCTTAATAACTCCTATGACTTTGCTGGGAATTCCGCGTGCATTCAGAATCTTCCAAATGCTGCTCCATTTCACTCGATCAAACGCCTTTTCGAAGTCAACGAACAGTGCAAACACCTCATACTGCATTTCATTGCACTGTTCCAAGATTATTCTCAACAAACTTAGTTCATCGGTACATGACCGGCAAGGTCTGAAGCCTCCTTGCTCTTCCCTTAGGAATTTATCTACTTCTGGAGCAATCCTATTAAGAAGCGCTCTGCACATAAACTTGGAGCATGTTGGTAACAGATTGATTCCTCGCCAATTCGAACATACTGATCGATCTCCCTTCTTGGGCAGTTTCACTACAATCCCTTCTTTCCAGTCTTCAGGCACGTTTTCGTCCTCTCAGATATTCTTTACCAAGGGATACAGTATATCTGCTGTTACATGTGCATTAGCCTTTAGGGCTTCAATAGGAATACCATCATTTCCAGGGGCTTTTCCGCTCTTCAGTGACTTGATGGCTTTTGCTAATTCATCTCTGCTTGGAGAAAGAACATCTGTGCTAAGCTGCCATTGGGAGATATTAGCATGCTGTGTGTTTTCCTCTTCTACTCCAGTGTCTGCAGCTCGGAATATGTCACTAAAGTGCTGATGCCACCTTTTGAGCTGATCCTCTATTGTTACCAAGATTTGTCCATTGAGATATTTAATTGGGCGTTCTGATTGGGCTTTTTTGCATAGCTGCCCTGCCTGTCCTGCCTCATAGAGCCTGTTCCTAACCTAACCTGAATCCTGTTGTGCTTTTCTTTTATTATTCACGACCTTTCTTACTTAATCGTCCTTGCAAAGAGCTTTACTCTTTGGGAGAACATTCGTTCTCTTACGTATTCCATGTACTTCGATGGCATACCAATCATTCTCAATTTCTTCTCCCTTAATCTCTCCATTCAATATACTATAATTTGTACTTGCAGTGGTTTTCTATATCTTTCACTTACTCCATCATCCAACTTTTTGAATGTTCTTACTTTTATTCTTTGCAACTCTGTAGATGACACAGGAGCACGACGACAATCAGACCCCCCAATCGACTGACCACTAAATGATGATCCGTTCCCACATTCATGCCCTGATACTGTTCACTACATGCCACCTGAATCCGTGTGCGTTCGCGCAGCGGAATGTTGTTGAATTTAAAGATTTTAATTATGCAGATATTTAGTGTATGACGTCGTATAATTGTGTATGGTAAAAAAAAAATTGTGCACGCAGCCATTGTGGAGAAATTAACCAAAAACTGATTATATATATGAAAAACTGATATAATCTAAATACAGTGTAAACTCTTTATAACATTATTCTCTATAACGATAAACTCTCTATAACATAGAAAAGACCACACCCTGAATCCATCATCCACAATGACAAAATCAATCATACTTCTAACCACATAATTTTATTAATTATGCATGTGGACCTTTTAATGACAAAAAAAGTATTTGACACAAAAGGACCCTTCTTCAAGCATACGTAGAGAAGGCTTTCGCCATTCTCGTTCAGTTTTTATCACCATGCTTACCTAAATAACTCACACAAATCTGGCTGGGACTCACACATTTATACTCTTTCACACATTTATTCAAATGCTCTGATAGGTCAATACCAAACCCCTGGCAGGCCCCGCTCCTTTAGTCGTAGCATGGGAGGTTGCCTACCGTCTTTCGTTTCATTCTCACATAACGTATATAGAATTTCGAATTTCTTTTTTTGCCTTTCGTCAAGGGTGTTGGCTGGTTGCGCAAATAATTTTTGCGCTTTGCGGATAATTCGGAGTTGAATATTTCGGTATACTTTAAGTTGTTGGAAAATTGTCTGTGTCAGTTAGTTTCAGTTCAAAACCGTCTTCTTTGCACGATTGAAACTGGGAAGACTCCCGGCGTAGAAGGAATTACTTCAGTGCTTCTAATGGCGGGCGCTTTCTAAAAGGCAACATGCCTTCACACATTCAACATAGTAAGTACCAACTATCTGGATAACGCGTGATCTCGTAGTGGCCATAGAATGACTACCTCCGCAATTTCAGAGATGAACGAAGCCTTGACTACCCCGAAAGGGTTAATAGTCTTGAAATTGTTTGTTTGTCTTTTCATATTGTAAAAAGGTTGTATTCTAATGAAAGCCAGGAAAGCTATAGATACAGTTGTATATTATAATGAGAGACGGGGTGGCGGTGAGTATCAAGTGAGCAGTGTGCAGTCGAGATCATCGTGGGGCACCGCGCTCTCTCCAGTGCAGCGCCTGGCCACGCGGCCGACAACGTCCTGCAGCGCCTCCCGCGCGCCCTCCTCCAGCAGCTGCAAGCAGCTAGCACAGTGCTCTTCATCCTGCGGCAGACGCAAAAGTGCGCTCAGAGCTACCTCAGACCCGATGCGCACGTACGAGTTGCGCTCCTTGGTGCCGTTCACCAGGGCCGGAAGCAGTGCTCGTAACACGTCTGCACCCACGCCACACGGCTCGCAGTCACCGGCTGCCAGAGGGCTGGCGCGCGCTAACAGTTGCTTTACCTCGTTTGAGGCATGGTTCATGGCACGCGCCAGCTGGCTCAGCAGCACCGACGGCACCTGCGTCCCTTCGCGCACCAGGTGGCGTACCAGGTATGCGACTCCACGCACTCCGTTGCAAGCAATCTGTGCGCGATCACTCACCAAATACGTGAGAAGCGTTTTCTCTACTTTCTCTAGATGAGGGGGCGCGTAAACGACCGCCGGTGCTTCTTTTAAGGCGACGAAGAGGGCACAGGAACGTCCATGCTGTAGAAGCCAGTCATCAGGATGCGCGGGGGGAGGTGGTGTATTTGTTGCCGGCACACCCAACACGTGATGAAGCAGGGCAGGCGTGCGATGCGCTTCCGGCAAAAGTGGCACCAACGCACCGAGACAACCGCCGGCCGCAGCCCGAGACTGCTCCTCCGGGCAAGCGAGCAGTGCAGGACCACTGAGCGTAGTAAGAAGTGCTAGTGCGGTGGGCTGGGGCATGCGCTCGCCACCGATAGTGAGCATGAGTCGTGTGGCTTGGAGCACTGTTTCTCGCACGGCGGGTTCGTCTGCGGCGCGAAGTGCGGTCAGCGCATCCGCAAACAAAGGCTCAGGGCGGGGATGTACACGCACCAAATGGGCGAGTGCGAGACCAGCGCGTAAACGCACACTGCGGCTATTGTCAGTGAGGGCTTTGAGAAAGGTAGTCTGTAGCTGCGGCAGAAACTGTTTCAGTAGCAGGCCACAGCGGTCCAGCAGTAGTGCTAGCGCTTCCAGAACAGCAGCCTTCACAGAAGGCCCGAACCGATCGCCAAGGATACGAATCAGAGGCCCAGTGACCGCCACCACTGAAGGTTGCAACGCGGCAGCTGGAGCAAGTCGTACGGCCTCTGCCAACATCAAGGAAGCAGCCTCTTTGTCCTCGGCCAGCCCGTTCAAGATCGCCTCGCGGAACAGTGGCAGGATCGGTGCGATGCCCTGGAATAAACAAAAACGTTAACTTTAATAACCAACCGAGACTTATGCAGTATAACTGTAGTTTTAACGAATGTGCTAAGAATTCAAAACCCATTCCAATCAATACAGGCATTTAATACAGGGTTTTGAATACGACCTGTATGTGTGCTTTTGTAAATAGGTTCGGAGAAATTACAAGTTAGTAGCCGTAAGTGCATTGATTCACCGGTTCTCGGTCGCTTACCAAAGGTAAGCAACGCGGGCGTGGGTAATCAATACAAGAAAACTTAGTTGATGGTGGACACTCAACCTCAGACTTCCTCGTAAAGGTTGTATGGACGTGAATGTATATGTAAATTACATGTTTAATACAATATGAATATAAGGGAGTATTACCTAAATGCATTTGAAGCATTGAATTATATATTTATTGAATATCATTGCATTGAATATCATATCATACATACATAAGGTTGTACTTCAGTACGATAAATGCACCCTTCACTGCATGGTACTAGTAAGTCGTCTACATATATATATATATACATAATAATAATATTAGCAGTGAATAAAGTTAGTTAGTAGTAGTGGTAGTTAGCAATCCGTCGCCAGCGATGAAGTTTCCGTTGCTTTACATTAATTCATACTCATCTTGTAATGATAAGTCCAATTTCATTCGTATATGTGCAGTTCCTATTCCAATTCTTACATTTGACTCGGCTCTATAAAGTTTTCTCTCCAGCATTCGCTCAAACCACTTTAAAATTGTCTAATTTCTGTTACTACGTTCTCCATCAGACCGCACGTTTTATGTTTTCATCTATACGTGAAACGCATGTTTCATGTTACTGCGTTATCGCAAATCTTACCCAATTGCACAGTATAGTACTGTAACGTTCAAATTTTAAAATTTATATGGTACACACAATGATTCAATTAGCGAAACAGAATAAAGAATGTAAAATATTTAATTTAAGATTAAAAATCTATTTATTATACAAGCAATAGCAAATAATTTGCTACGTTTTATTATTTCAGAAGTTTTCATTACATGAAATATAGATGGCATTGTAATTATAATTTGATTTTTATATTATATTCTGCGCTCCTATTAGTAGCAGGGTGATGTTATATAGCCTAAAGCCTTCCTCAATAAATTGTCTATCTAACACAAAAAGTATTATCGAATTCGAACCAGTAGTTCCTGAGATTAGCGCGTTCAAACAAACAAACTCTTCAGCTTTATAATATTAGTATAGATGACAAAGCAATAGTCCAATTTACATGTTTTCATAAAATTTTAATGAAAACAAATCATAAACTAAATGCATTATTTTGATTTCGCTATTATAGTGAAACACCTGAAAATTTAAGATTTTATCCAGGTTCCTCAAGGTCAATACGTAAGGATTTTGTTCTATGATTAGAATTTCCATACATCGGGATATGCTGCGGATGTTGTTATCAATGATTCCTTGGGGCAACCTCTGTCACTCTTCAAGTCGTGCGTTCACTAGTCGTCGAGATTAGTAGCTTAGGCATTCTGGACTTTACACTCATCTTAGCAAGTCACAAACGTGTTTGATGAGATCTTATCCGGGGACTGCGCTGGCCATTCCATCACCATTATACCAACATGGTTTAGGTATGTCTGCACTGTACAAGCATATTATTATGTATATTACCCTGCATTAGAATAAAGTTGTGCCAATATAGAGGGCAAATGGCACATGTTCTTCAATCTCCCTCATATACCGATCAGCAGTCTGATTCCCGCCATCGACTAGAGTTAAATCCGTGCGAACTCCTAAGCATATTCTGCCCAGACCATAACTGACCGACATATACCACTGGGTTTTTTAAATTGAATTGGATATAACGGTCTCCTTTACGGCTCCATAGTCGCTGCGTTCTATAAATTTGATTCAGCATAATCCTGCATTCATGAGACCCTGTCCCCACTCGTAGAAGTCACAATCACTGTGTTGACGGGCAAAGTTTAGATGGTTTGTGCGCATGTGTTTCTCAAGTTTTGGGGCTTTGCTGGGTATGTGAGCCTATACCTATTATATCTATTCTAAATCGAAGGATGGTTCGTTTACTGACTCTTACTCCTAGTACCTCTTCCAATCCATTTTGAGCCTTCTCTCTCTCTCTCTCTCTTTTCCAGCCTCTCCTTCGCAATAGAGTATTTATGAATCTGTACCGTTCAATGCTACGATGGATCATTGATAACGGTTGATAAACGTTTCTGGTAAAAGTACACAAGCACAGTTCTCATATGTTCATGGATTTTTACAGGGGCGTTCTACTGTTTCAAATCTCGTTCTACTCAGTCATTTTTTTTCTGAGGCAATGGATCAGGGTGATCAAGTGGATATTATTTATACGGATTACAGTAAATGCTTTGATCGCATTGACCACTCTATACTCATTCGGAAGCTCTATTAATCGTGCATTTGCGGTGATCTTCTTCGGTGGTTTGGATCTTACATTGACGGCAGGTCTCAGGCTGTAGTGGTCAGCAATTATATTTCTAGCTGGTTTAGTATTCCTAGTGGCATACCCCAGGGATCATTATTGGGGCTACTTTTATTTCTCCTCTTTGTGAGAACTACATTCATGAACAAATCCATTCATCCAGGGCATTGTGCTTTGCTGATGATATGAAAATATTTACGCGTATATTTTCTGTTGCAGATGCGATGGCCCTCCAGGGTGATTGGAGTCTGGAGAATTACTGCATCACAAATAACATGGACTTGAATCGTGCGAAATGCTCTGAGGTGCGATTCAGTTGCAAACGTTTGTCTATCGTATCTTATTACAGATTGCAGGGGCATATACTTGAAGATTTGCCTAAAATTCGGGACTTAGGTGTAGTTTTTGATTCTAAGTTGCTCTTTGCCGATCATATTGACAATATCACTAGGAAAGCTTCTAGATCTTTGGGTTTCCTGATGCGGTGCACAAAGGACTTTAATTAAGCTAAAACACTCAAAATTCTTTATTGTACAATTGTTACAAGCAATTTGGAATATGCTTCCCAAATATGGAATCCATGTTATAAAACTTACATTCTACGTTTAGAAGCTATTCAAAGACGATTTATTAGGTATTTGTGTTTCAGGACTAGACAGCGATACCGATCGGGGGACTATCGCTCGGTTTTTAAACAACACCACTTGTTATCATTAGAACTGCGACGCGGTATTGTGTTCCTTCATAAGTTAATGATCGGAACTTTCGATTGTCCTGAGCTACTGTCTTTGTTAAAATTCCACGTCCCTACTGCTAGTCTTCGATAAACGCGCACGTTCTCCCTTCCAAGGACTTCGGCCAAATACAGGAAGAATGCATTTTTAATTCTGGCATGTGTTGTGGCAAATAAACTTAGCGCTGACATAGACTTTTTTATATAAGCACGACGCGAGTAAGAGGTTATCCAACCTCTCATCCGAGTGATCAGTTTCTGACATGAGATATGAAACTATTTCCGAAGGTGTCATTAGGTACTTAATTTCATTTATAATCAATTTTATTTATGTTTATTATAGAGTTTTTATTTTTTCATTATAATTTTCTCTGTTCTATATGTATGTACTCGTACTTATTATTATCGTTCCAATAATGTTACCTTTTTATTTTAAGTAGTATATTATGTGTACTATAAGTGAGGTTTTGTAAATGGTCAGCTGTGTTTATGTTTTTCTTCTTATTCTCTGTGTGTGCACTGTTAAACCTCCTTTTAATAAATAAATAAATAAAAGTTCTGTAGGATTTACAATTTCTCCTCATTTCATCAGCCCTAATGGTTTCTGATGCCGGTAAATAGCTATTTGTAACTGATCAATAAGCATTAAAGCTCAAAAGCCTCATTAGACTGCAATATAACGTTTTTAAATTGGATTGGATTTGCAAACATTACAAAAATTATGAAATTAAACATCAAATTTAACAAAAGCATTTTCAGCCGGTCAGTAATAGCCAAAACTGCACGAGGAGGAGTAAACATCCATATTCGGTTATAGCTGGCCCACTTTTTATTATGTAATTATGCCCGTCTACGTATAATAAGGAAAGGAATAAAAATAAAATTTAGAATATTAACGATATAACAAGGTAACTGTTTCATATTAAACTAACCTTATGATAAAAAAAATATTTATAACTATATTGTACCTTAGGCAAGCAGAATCCTGGAAGCATTTTTCCGTTGAGCTCGTTTGCAGCCTGCTTGAGAGCGTGCCGCACATCGGGCACGTGCAGTAACAGCCTCTCTGCGTCCAGGGAGCGTACAAGCGCACCTAACGCTTCCCAGGCACCGCTGACGACCTCTGGCTCCTCCGCGCACATCATGGATAGCAGCCCGCGTACCAGCGCACCCACATACGGTGATAGATCTCCTCGAGTGCCACACACGAAGGAGCACAAGAGAGCGGCGGCCGCGGCACGTCGTTCGGATCCTGACGAGGGACTGCGTGAAGCCTCCAACAGAGAATCGACGATGTTGCGCACGCCGCCCTCCTCGGTGACAGGGAGCAGCGCGTCGCGGCAGTTAGCCAGTTGCTGCTGGTAGTGGGGGGTGCCACGACTCGATTCTAAAGCTGCCAGCAGGGCGGGAAGTAAGCGTGGAAGCTGTCTGGCTAGAGCTTCGCCTCCGGCAGCAGCCAGCACGGCCAAAGCTCGCGCACCACCCTCTGAAGAACCGGCACTGGCCGTGAGCGCGGGTACGAGGTAAGGCAGCACGGCACGAGACTTGATTGCCATTATCTGCCGCAGACCGTCAAGTGTCGCCTCAGCCGTGATCACGTCAGGCGAGTCTAAGGCCCGCAGTAACGCCGGTACCACATCATCGAGCGCCTTGGGTCCAACGGCCGCATGTAGACTATCAAAGGTGCGCGCCGCCGCCGCCCGTACTTCAGGTAATGGGTCAGCTAGCGCTGTGCGTACCGTCGGAATCAAATTGTCGGCGAATGCGAGCACAGAGTCACGCGACGTAGAAGAGATAATCTCTCCGAGGCCAATGCAGACTCCTTGCCGCTGGTCCGGTTGCTCCGACCGCAGACCTCGCTCTAGGATGGGCACGATTTCGGGCAGTACTCGTTCGCCCAACTTGCGTACTAGGTCGCCGAGAGCTCGCGCTGCCACTTGTCGCTTATCGGAGGAGGTTGATGCAAGGCATCCTAGCAGCAGCGAAAACAACGTCGGCAGGATCTCGCGCAGCGTTTTAGGGGTGTTGGCCACCACCACCTTCCAGACGTGTAGGGCTGCCTGGCGTACCATGAGAGCTACATCACTACGACCCATGTAAAGTCCAGCTAGCACTCGGTTGCGCCGTTCGAGGCCGAGGGCGGTGATGATGGCACGGTGCGAGTGCTCCGTGCCAAAGTTATCATCTTCGCAGGCCGTCTCAGTGCTCATTTTGCCACTTACACCCGATACTCGATAGAGTAGATCACCAAGCAGCTGCACAGATGAGTGTCGGATGCGCCAGTTATCATCGAAGAGGCCACGCTCCAGCTCCGGCAACAATAGCGCAATGGCTGACTCCGCATATAGGGTGACAATGCGTTGGCCGGCACGCAACGCTGTCTCGCGTACGTACTCGCTTTCATCGGCCAGGGCCTGCAGAATAGGTTTGATGATCTGTCCAATGTATGGAGTGAACTCCTCGGGGAAGGCGCTCGGCATGTAGATGAACAGCATAATGTATCCGTCTTTGACGTGTGGCGCTACATCGGCGCGCTCTGCTGTCGCCACCACCTCGGGCATGAGGCGGTGCAGTCGCGCGGCACCCAGACCGGCTACTACTTCGGCCAAACCTTGCGCGGCGCCTGACCGGTCAACGCCACTCGCTTCCGAGGTTAACGTGCGCATGAGCCACGGTAGCAGCTCTTCGAAGGAGGCTTCCCCCATACCACGCACCATGGCCCCCAGAGCGCGCGCACTAGCTGAGCGCACCTCGGGCACCGGGTCGAGCAAAGAGCTTTTGAGCCCGGGTGTAATAGCAGGCAGGTAGGGCGCAAGATCTTTTTGGTCAGTCAGTGAGTACATATTACCGATGATTTGCGCTGCCATTTTACGTGTCTCAGTGCTGCGGTCGAGAAAAGCGCGTTGCACCACCGGCATGATAAGCGCCAACGAAGGCGCATCAATAAAGTGAACAAATTGTGTATCTAGTAGAGTCACAAGGCATCGGTGCGTACGGCCTGCCGGATCTTGCAGCGCTTGTAGCAGTGTCGGCACAATTGCCTGGATCTCGGGGTTTCGAATTACAGACCCTATGACGCGCAGTGCTTCAGCGCCGGCAGCTTGCACGCGCGTGTGCGAGTCAGCCAGGACTTCTATGAGCCGCGGTACGATAGTAGGTAGGCATGAGGAGAGCTGTTTGGGCGCGCAGTAAGCCATGGCGCCCAGTAGTTCCACGGAGCCGCTCTTAGTGCGCCAATTGTCATCGTTGAGGGCCGCGAGCAACGCCGGCAGCACCAACTTTACTCCGTGGGCACTCAGCTTACTCATTATGAGGCGCGCAGCATCCTCGGCGGCGGCGCGCACGTATTGCGAACCGTCGCCTAGGCAAAGCAATAGATGTGGTAGCACATGCACAACGTACGGCTCGAATAGGCGTCCTAGTTTGCGGCACAACATCTCGAAGGCGAAGAGAGCGCCTTCGCGCTGCTTGTACCCTTTCTTCTCTTGGATGGCATCCGTAAGTCTCGCCATGATGTCCAGCTGTTTGAGCGCCAATATTCCGAGACCTTTTACTAAACCGGCTAGGCCATAGGCGGCGCCCTTGCGCTCTCCGTACTTCTCGGCGGATAGCAGCTGCTTCAGCAGCTTGTTGACTATAGCAGGGATGTCATCCTTGAGGGCAGCGGCGCTCACCAATGGGGGTAGGCAATTACTCACCGCCTCCTGAACTTGTTGGCTGGGTGTATTGAGGGCTGCCACCAGCCGCAGTGTAATGGGTCTAATGCGTTCATCGTCCGGCTCCAAGTGGCGCGCTAGCGAACCCACCAAGAGCACAACGCTCTCGCGTACTGAATCAAAACCTCCGGACTTTGGCGTGCGATCGAGAAACTGTTCGAAAACAGGCAGCTGGCTGGCAACGGTAGCCTTGCCGTGCAGCTCGACAAGCGCCATGGCGGCGGATAGCATTTGTGCACGCACACTTTCAGCACGGTCAGCCAGGCCCTCAGCCACGTAGAAGCGCACCGCCTCTTCCACGGCAGCAGCGCCCAAACGAGGGGCGAGAGCTCCTAGCGCCAGCGCGACGCCTCTTCGAGCGCCCCATTCGTCAACCGCCTCCTGCACCACGTGGCCCAACTGATCCAACTTCGCCGGGATTAACTGTAAAGCAAATTATTACACTAGAGTATTAATATCAATGATGTTACGAAGATAAGACATTCGATATTCTTATAAAAATATTTCATTTCTATTACATGAATCGTATCACTATTACTAGAAATAATATGCAAAGGAAACTAAAAGTAGATAAACACAATGAAATATTAAAATTAAGATACAGAAGATACCGTAATATTCGCAATAATTTAATTAAAAAACTAAAACAACAAAACTCTTTGGAAAACAATAAAAAATATAACATATCTCAATACTCCAAAGCCAAAAAATATCTAATTAATGAATCTTAAGGAGAGTCTGATACTCTCAGCTATACAAGTAAACGAACACTTTAAATCAGTAGGAAAAAACCTGAATCACAAAACAAATGGGATAAACCACGAAACAAATATAAAGAGGAACCGGCGAAAGCTAATGAAGAGCTATGGGGCGGCGGAGCCTACCAGCCCGCTTGAAACGACAGGAAGTGCGTCGCGTGTGTTATTTTAAAAGTTATCTATTGAAAGAGACTTTGAAATAATGATGTGTTGCATCTTAAATTGTGGGAACTACACGAGGAATAGGTTGGATAACCAAAAATGTGTATCATTCCACAGGTAAGTTATTAAATCAAATTAATATGATTAAATAATTTATAAGCTTCAAGTGCACGTTTTTTGTAGAATAGGTGTCGCTAAAGCTTTCTTTTATTATATCACTTACTCTTACGCTTTACAGTATTGCCTATCTCTTTCCTTTGTTATTTTTCTACTCTACTACAGATAACAATTTTGTTTGTTATTTCTAATGAAGCCATATTCTGTGCTTCGATCAAAGATTCTACTCGCCATTAGACAACGGTATTATGCAGTAATGACAATATTGACCATTTATTTTCCTAAATTTTAGTTAAAGAGATCTTACCGAAAATGAAATTAGTATATGTTTGACTCTATGTAAGTCCTACTTGCAAGTAAAAAGCATGATTAGTTAGGTTTACCGAACAACAACAAACTCTTCCGTAACAATAGCTTTATACAATATTATGTAAACTAATCATCTTAAGAACTAAATAGATATCGTAGTTAATTAATTCAGATATGTATTTACATAAAAAATAGGTACATACCAGGTACATAAATAGATACATTATTTTTTAAATATGTTCGTCATCAATACTATTACATGTACACTAGATGAGTAGAAGCACGACTATTAATATTCATTTACGTACTTCAATTCGTTTCGGGGTGCACAGAACTTTGCTAGGCCATCGCTACCTCTAGTCCCTTCCAGGCGCCTCTTACGACATGCCTGCTGGCACGACAGCTAGTTAGCAATCTTTTTACCTCCCAGCTGACACGGGACAGTAATTTATATAATTATGTGCTAAGCTTTTTAGTACTGGCCGTAATTGCTACATGGAAATAGGTACTCTGGATTGAATAAAGTTTTAGTATGTCTAGGTATTTATAAAGTATTTATAGCTTAGCTTATTATATACTTTCACAGATTGCATAGAAAACTGACTTGTAGTGAATGTAGTTCAATGCTTTTATAGAGGTAATATTGTATGAGGAGGTGAATACAGTAGACAATTACATCATAGTAGGTAGTGGTTTTGTAGGTACGTAGCTACAAGTACAATCCATGTACAATCATAGTATGCTGGGTAATAATCGTAGGTACTAACCTAATTATTTCGAAGTTTTATTACTAACAGATTTTCCAACGACAACCATGTAAAACAGCAATGGTTGGAGAAAAATAATAAGATGCCTTCTAGGATTTTCATTACCAAGAAATTTTCAACCCGAAGATATTATCAGAAAGATCACCAAAAACAAGGAAATCAGAATAATTAGAAAAGGAGCAATAAATTGCTTAGACGTGATGAGTTCGGTTTGTATAAATACCTTTATTAGACTCTTCAGTGGTATTTTATTGTAGACTTATTTATTTTCGACTAATTGTTATATACAGCAAGTGACGTAATAAGTCTACATGTCAGGAATACTCTGTGTCGTAAACTAATGTGGAATTTTAAGTATCTAAGACATATTACTGATAAGAAACTGTTTTCGCAAATATCCATTACATTAGCTCAATCTATCTTGATGTACTGCATTACTATACGGGGAGGGGTCTAAATCAAAACTTATTGGTCTTGAAAGAACACAGCGGGCTCTAATAAAAATTATGTTCTTCAAAAAGGAGTTTTGGCACACAAAACTTATACAAATAAAGAGATGCCCTCAGTGTACGAAAGATCTATATCCAAAGCTGTATTCTACAGACCCATAAGACCAGTTCAAACGATACTCGCGTAATACAAAAATGAAAACCACATAATGTTTTAAGAGCAAAAAAGTCATAACTCATTTCGCTAAGAAACAATATGCATTACAGTCAATCGATCTCAATAACGAACAAAAATCTAAATATTGACTCTCTAACAAATGATAAGACTGGTTAAAACTTTTAAATTATGAAGAGACCGAAAATTACTAGTTAGAATAACCTAAATACATGAGACAAGCAAAAAAAACACATGCAATACACACACGCACTCATACAAACAAATTAGATTTTTTGTGTTTGATTATTTATTTATTTTCTTAAACATAATTATAAAACAGACGAAACACTTTAGAGAAATGTTTATAAGTACATAAAGGGAATTTGTTGTGTATTTTTGTTTTGTTTTGTTTGTTAAAGCATGAAGCAATCAATAAGAGGAGTGGGGCTCACGCTTTGTATGAAAACTAGCGTGGCATTACGCAGGGTGAAACGAGTTACGTTGAATGGAGGGGAAATATTAGAACCATTAAAACACGGCATTTTGTGACACAAAACATAGGTATTTTCTTTCTACTACACACACGACATCTATTCGAAACGCTGAACTAATAATGAATGGCCATTTATTTAAACATATTACTACGAAATATTATGTTAGCTATGGAATGGAACATATTTTTGGTCATCCAACAGCATCCTTATATAATTAGCTTATTTCAGGACACAATATTTCATGTTTCCACATTCTGAAGATACGTAACTTTCAGAAAATACGTAAACAAATAGACATGTGACACACTGATTCTACTTAAAATCGGACTGGCCCCATAGACAAACACAGGCGAACTGCTTAAAAGGAGGGTTTTCAAGACTATTATTTATAAATTAATGAAATAAAAATTATTATTATCACTCACCGGCAGTTTCTCCCTGTAAAGTGCTAGCAATTGGTTCAGCAGCTGATGCGCGTGATCGTGATCCCGCGTGAGATGGGCGAGCGCGTGGGCTGCAGCGCGCTGTATGGGTTCAGAAGGGTGCAGTGTCTCCCTCAGGAGGCGCGCACAAACGGCGTTGGCGTCCACCGCTCCGCTCTGCAGCGCGGCCTCGCAACAGCCGCACCAGCCGTCCTCAGCCAGGGCACGGTTCTCCTCGCAGTCGTCGAAGCGCGCAACCAGTAGCCGCACAACCAGCTCCAGCGCCTGCTCGTCGTCCGCCATCAGGTCGGGCAACAAGCTCTGTACGCTTTGCAAGGCACGCAGCGCAGCGTCGCGCACCACCTGACAAAACAACAGATATTCATTTATTACTAAGATGATGTGTATACATTGCAAGACGCACAATAAATATACGCATAGTTCTGCGAAACAGTTTAATACAATCACTGTATATTCAATATCCATTTTCTTACCTGCAGCAGTGTTCCTTGACACTCTTGACTATAGACCGTTTGGTATGGACAGATGTGAAAGTATAATACTCCATGTAAACTGTTAGTGTGGTGTGTAGTTTAAGCGTTGTAATGAGGGTAAACGGTTAAAAAGACCGAATCTTTTGACGAAGTGCATCTTGCTTTCCCGTCAGTTGACCCGTGATCATCAAGAAACTGAAGTAATAATTTGTTTATGAAATGTACTCGGTAAGTTCCTTTATGATACCTACCTTTTTCTTAGAATATATAATACTCAGTGCTTGTGAATTGCAACACTGCTTACCATTAGGTACTGATTATAGCATGTGGATTTGAGGAAACCAAAGAATTACAAACTGCGGAAAAGGACACGCTTACATTTGACTAGGGTAAATGGTCGTGAAAGTGTTCGGTATATGTTTTAAAACGATTTTGAATATCAAAGCATTAGTTAGTTACCTCTGAAGGGTTCTGCAACCCTGCGAGTAAGCAGTGAACTTCGTGGGGAGCGGCACCCCCGCACTGCGCCGTGTCGAGCAGAGCGGCAGTGCACGCTGCTTGAACACGCCCCGACCACGAACCTGTCGACGCAAAGCATAAGCATCAATACCAAAAATAGGGTAGTACGAGCAGGGACCACATGGGTGAGACTCCCGGATGTCGGCCTGTCTTACCATTACTAGCTAGGTGCGGAGACGCATTACCCTTCTGAATGCAGTGGTTGAGTGTGCATAGAATGTATATGGAGAAAATAAAAGGATACTAGTATGAAAGACGTTGTGAGTGATAAGAAGAAAGCACTGTTGGATTTACTAGCAATTCGGGCTAAGAAACGGTTGAAAAACAGATGTAACAGATGAAGTGCAGAAATTAGAAGATGAATATAAGAAGATAAAGAGTGAGGTGATGAAGGTGGAACGGAGGCAGTGCAATGTGAAATAAGGGAGTGCGTTGAAGCTCTGAAACGACTTTTATAATAACCAGAAGATATTCTGGAAGCATGTACGCTCGGAAAGGTCGGAAAGGTCGAAAAGGGTCCCTAGCTATGACAGTCGATTGTATAAAATATGACAAGGGAAAAATGGAGATGAATATTAAGGAGTAAAGAGAATGTGGAAAAAAAAATGAGGACATGTTTGTGAAAGATGTTTGTCAGGTGATTGAAACCGCAGGTCAGGGCCCTTACTCCACTAATTCATATTGGCCACAATATTACTTCAGTGTCGACATTGTGGCAGTTCAATGGCCGTAATTTGACACTTTTCGCACTCCACTAACAAATTTTGGCCACTGAAGCGCTATCGAAATACAACTAATCAAACGTGCCTCAATATTAGTTCAATAGCCTTCATTTTGGTACTCTACTATTGTTTTGACAGCTTTTTTTGTCTATGGTCAATATCTAGTGTACACTCACACACTCAGTTAGTAGTTTTAGTTTCAATTAAAAACATAAAATATTTTTTCAGTTACGTTTTTAGTTACGTTTACGTTATAAACTTAAAACTTTTAACTGCTAAATCAATATGCATTAATTGACATTGCTGCATTGTCAGTGCAAACAGTTTTTAAATTGTTGTAATCCATAGACAATAATTTCTGTACTTTGAGTGGCCACTGAAGTGCCATTGACTCGCTATTATGGCGCTATTCTGGCTGTCAAAATATTAGCAGAGTGCCACTTTTACGGCCGAGATGCAGATTTATCGCTATAGCCTCGCAGTTGAGTGGCTGTCAAAGTTAATTAGTGGAGTAAGGGCCCAGGTCTCGCGGCGACACCGGCCATAAGAGCGGCGGTGATAAGTATGGATGAAGTTATGAAAGCAATGAAAAGTATGAAGAGACGTTCGATTGGATTCGATTTGGATCAAACCTTTTCGATAAGGAGCATCACCGTGAAGTTTCTAACGAAGGACTTTCGATAGTTATTTTTAAACACTCGCGTTTTATACTCATTTTATTAATTATCTGAGACCGGGTCAAAACACGATAAATTTATAAAGATATGTGATTATTATTAAGGACTTTCGAGTCTATTGTCGCTTCATAGATGTAGAGAAGGCGTATGATAGGGCGGTAAGAACGTACATGTGGAAGGTATTGACTGAGTTTGGGATGGAGGGTCAACTTGTGCGTGCACTCAAATCGCTATATTATTATTGTTCGAGTTCAACTGTGATAGTGTGTGATGGATTTTTATCTCCATATTTACCTAAAGCAAATCATATTCTACACCAAGCATTGCAATAATTTCGTAAATCCTTTACAAACCAGACCTTCCGCCCCACCAGTTTTGTGGCCAAACTTAAGCTTAAGGTTGAGGAGTCTGGGACTCATACACACATAAAATAAGTAATCTCACATATTCCATCATCTTACTCTTCCACATAAAATCATATATACATAATATATAAGTTGACTGAGGGCGAGCAATTAGTCACCGGCATAACATACCATACCAAACCTACGTCGATATTTATACTAAACATAGCAGAGCTAAGAAGATGTATGCACGGGATATTCTGTCCATCGTCGAAAGCGCTGAGGCAATGTGTATATAAGTTTCCACTTACTGATGAGGTCGATGAGCAACCGAAACATCTCGTCGATGGGCAGCAAGTGCGGGTGAGGCTGTTTAGTAGCTGCGCGTGTCTGCACGCCTATCGTCTGCACGCCGTGCAACATCATCTGTTCGTATTCGCGGGCGAACGGACTCGACATACCTGCATATTAAAACTAATTGTAACCAAATGTGTTGTTTTCATGTTTTCATTTCAGCAGAACAGAGAAAAAAGAAGGCGAAAAGAAGGGATGTAATATATTTAATTTTAGATTTTCTCAAATTATTAGAAGAAAAAGCATAAATCAACAATGCAATTTACATATTAATTTGCAACATACAAAGCTTATACATATACATTCAAGATCTTTAGTTCCTTCTAAAATGGACAGAACCTCAGAGACAAAAAAACATCTCCTTGCTGGTGTGTTCCAATTAGTTCAACTACTATTTCAATAGTTGAACAAACTTTACTAGTGATCAATAATTAACGGGACTTATCGCGTAAGTTTATATATAATAAAATTACCTTTATTAACCCGACGTATCGGCTACGTTGCAGTAGCCATGGTCTTCATTCATGTTTCTTCGCCTCCATCGCGAACGTAGCCGAAACGTCGAGTTAATAAAGGTAATTTTATTATATATAAACTTACGCGATAAGTCCCGTTAATTATTAATCATGAGTATAAATCGCGAATCTCTTAAAACTTTACTAGATTCGTCCAGTTTGATGAAACAATTTTATCCCTTGAAATTTTGGACAAAAAAAAAACCCAGTTTATTCGAGCATAAAACATTTGTGGGCCTCATTGGAGATTAATTTTAACATGGTGTGTGAGGTGGTGGAGTGGATCCACTGATCCTTTTAAAGAGAATATTGGTAGGTAATTTTTAAAATTTTCAATTTTGTAAAAGCAACAACAGATGTAAATAATTATATAGTGAAGAAAAAGGAACACTCTCTCCTTGGTCACTTTTAACTATGAATGTTTCGTTTGCAGTGTCATTTTTTTGACTGCAGCTATGTGTGCAAATTTCATACGTGAATTGGGTGAATTCCTAATAAGATCAAGAGTACTATATTCCCTGAAAACGTAATAACTATTTATCCGACTAATATTATTAATAAATTAATATGTGTTGTGTTAAACGCAAATTAATTAAAATTATAGTCAGTTTAGTACTCATATGTTAATATTAAGCTCACCTTGTTTTAGTAAGGGGAAAACGTAGCAAAAGCCAGAAGGATCGAGGCTCAGCAGCGGGGCGGAGTCGGCATCGGCCGGGCAGAGCATGCGGTGCAGCAGCCCTATGACTCGTGCAGTGCCCTCCGGCAGGTCCTCTTCTTCCCAACTGGGCTCTAAGTCACATTGGGGCTTGTGCAATCTGCGTGTTGTCAAAGGTATGTGAACATATAATGTGTCAGTATTCACAGGGAATATTCTGTCGTCTATGGTTTGTCATAAAAGTCAGTAGCTCATTAAAAGTTGAAAATACATGATATATAGTTTCAGTAGGATATTTAGTCGGTTGTGATGCCAAACTGACTAAATATGCTCGCTTTGGATAATTGTTTGGATCTGCAATTGGAAAAAACCCAAGAACAAGGAAAAGAAAACATTGGCACTTTAACTTCGTTATTCTTCGGTTGCAGCGGCAGCGTTGACGTAACCATGGCGACGGAATAATAAGAAGAGCAAACGCCATTGCGTGAGAAAATTAATGGCAAACCATTTAAAAAAACAAAGACATATGTATATAAATTTTGAATTATATGTACCAACCTGATAGTAAATCGAGCCACGGCATCTTTTAGAGATTGTTGCATCTCACGAGGCAACAAAGCTTCGCGCATCTCCCAATAGAGGGCGAGAGTTGGCGGAGCAGTCAGTGGGGAGCGCAGCGCCCCCAATAAAGCCGCCAAGAGGGTCCTCGCTCCCGCCGCAGCGGCACCCTTACCACGCACTACTGAAGAGATGAGGCCTTGAGCGCGCTCTACTTCCTTATTGAGTACAGATAGACGCTCTCTGATCGCACTTTCCTTCGCTAGCTGAGCCTTCAATGCTTCCCTTTGTTTCCCTGTTAAAGGTATCTGAAAAGTATTAAGCTTAGATATTTCCGTGCGATGTTTTTGAATTGAGGATATGTTCGTATTTCTGAAGGTTGAAACCAACAGACATCGACACATAAAACAACCCGGAGGATAGGAATATATTAGTTACAATAAATATAAATAATTTCCTCGATTACGGAGATTGGCACACAAAAGGATAAGAAAAAAAGTAAATGATAAGAGAGTGATTATCGTATAATGACGATGAACATATGATCTAACCTCCTTATTCTTGTTCTCCTTCCTCTTCTTCTCGTCCAGCTCCCTCCTGAGCTGCAGCTCTTCTAGTTGTTCCTTGTAAGAGTACGCCTTGTTCTCCCTTCTGAGATTGGCCGTGCGAGACTCCTCAGCCGGTAGACTGCTTTTGTCGTACAACTCCCCCTCTGGTAATAAGTACGTAAAGTACTCGTCACGCGTCACACGCAGCACACGTTCGTCACCCAAAACGCGTAGCGCCTCGGTTGCGGCAGCACGTGCCCATAGCTCGGGATCGATGCGCACCAGCGTACGTACTATGTTCCTCATCGTCTGTAAGGAAGACAATCACATACTCAGTGCATAACTGTACTATAAGTACACTAGATATAAAGTAATGAATTTATCCGAGATGAGTGTTAAGTGACCTTACGACTGATTAATTTCATTTCTATACATACATAAGCATTTGTGGCCCGACCATAATACCCTATCGAGGTAGTCCAAGGTTTAAGTTACAATGACTACCAAGCGATCGTTATGGTGGCTACGCGAAACCCAATATTTACCTGATCAGTAGACAATAAAACATGCAGCGTAAACAGGAAGTGTTATTTTAACAAAATATAACCGAATATATTAAGAAATAATAACCTACTTGTATAATCTGTGTATATATATATGTACACACACAGTAGTGTACACATAATTAGAAACAACGTATACCGCTTAGAAGTATAAAAATGTTTTTATTTTTTTAATAATTATTTTAGTGGTAGAAGATTATTAATTACTTCTCTATGTACTCGGGTATATTTATTTTAAAAACTTATAGTAATATTCACATCAACAAACTGAATAAATATAAAAAAAAAACAAAATATGTTAGTAACTACATAAAGATCATAGGCGCTGGCAGTTGGACATATAATTAAAAACGATAGGATTCTTGTGTTTTGGATTGAAAAATTTTCAACTATATACGTCGTTAACAGTAGTTTATACATTGTTACGCCATAATTAAACAGATCTTATTAATTCTGTTTTTTTATACAATATGAAAAATAAGGACTGTGACGTACGAACAAGAAAAATGATAGTGAAGTTATAAGAGAAATTCGATTTTTAGAAGGACTGACGATCATTTAGAATATTACATATACAATAATCCATTATTAATGAGTATTTAACGCTATTACAAATTATGAACAAAACGGTACATTGGAAAAGTTACCATAAAAATTTAGAAAAGGAAGACCACTAGTCGTGAAGACATACCTATATATGATTCGTTCGTTTGGCTAATATAGCCTCCTAAAAGGCTCTAATGTAATTAAAAAAGGATTTCTTTTGCAATATAACCCAAGATATATTTTCAAAAGGCTAGATCGCAGGCGATTAGTTTAAACAAATTTGTTTCGAATGCGTGCCAGAAAAATACCACTTCTTACCAGGCAACATAGAGAATTTTTTTTTTTTTTTCTTTAAATACTCTAGTTGAAATGTTTGCCAAAGAAGAGCTTTACCCAATCAATGAGGCATTAAATAAGCAATGTAAACACAAGACAGTAAAGCACGATGGTGGCATTACTAAAGTATGGGGATGCTTTTCGGGATACGAAATTCTTCCTGTGTGGAAAATTCAAGGTAATTGTATCAGTAAAAAAATTCTTGTTTCAATTGAAATAATAATTCTATATTCTGTAAAAAACAATTCCCTTTACGTGGCTATTTCAACATGATAAAGATCCAAAACTGAGCTAACAGCGTTAAAGTATTTCTGAGAGAAAATTAGTTTCTGTGTTAGAGTAGCCCGCAAATGACCCGGACTTAAATACTATTGTAAACTTGTAGGACATTGTGAATTAAACATAATCGAATAAACGTTAGAGTAATATAAGTTAACTTTATCACGCAGTGTGAAAAAATATAGAATCTATTCCACTTCATTGTAGAACCTTAACTGACAGCAGAGGTTTCCAAAACAAAAAAAAAAACAAACGCATTCACGACCATTAACCCTTACGGGGTAGTCAGAGGTTCAGGTTTCCATCTCCACAATTGCGAAGGTAGTAATTCTATGGACACCTCGAACCCACGTGTTTACCAGATAGTCAGTACTGTTGGTAAGCCATGTCACAATTTACAAGCACTAATTATTACCTGTTCGGCGAACAGGTAGGTTTCCTCATGATGTTTTCCCTCACCGTATAATTCGATGCATTTCGTAAATGTATTTTTATTACGAAAATGTACATAGAAATTCATTTCCATTGGTACATGCTCAAGCGGGATTGGAACCCTGTACCCTCTGCTACAGAGCCAGGCCCCAAACAACTGAGCTATGTCGAATGAAACCTAATTGTATTAAACATTTAATTATTAAATTAATTATTAATACAATATTAACATTAATTCATTATATTATATACAGTTACAGTTTCATTTCTTTCTAATAATATTAAGAACTCTAACGTGTTTCTTATTAGTTGTCCACTGAAGCATTTAGTCATTGTTCATGTGTTTTTATGAAACATACCATTTATTATACAAAATAATGTTTGATATCTTAAAAAATAACTTTAAAAATAACTTAATAATTTGTATATATTATATATATGAGTAGTATCAAGCCTCTATAATTTGTAAAACATTTAATTATTAAATTAATTAGTATGAAAAATGCATCGCGAACTCAGTGTTTCTAATTATATGTCCACCACTGTATGTAATGCAATAAATGTATCTATATAAACTATGATATATATTTATTTTTTTAGAATTATATCAGACAATTGCAGGCAATTCTAATACAATACATTGTAACTTGATCGTGCAGTGGAACAAAGCTAGATCCTCTGCCACTCGGTTCACAGTGTGCAGAGGGAAGGGAACGGTGACCTCGAGGTTCCTATGCCCTTTTGAAGTCATTAACCACGTGTTCTTGATATTTGACCCGACTGGTCCGGGACCCGCGACCTGAGACCCGTTTCCACTGCAGTCGACTTGTTGCCTTGAATTCCAGTGCGGTCTAAGCACCGCGCTCGACATCTTGACCATAATATATACATATGTTGTACAAACGTTTGCAGTACGTTTCATTCGATAATATTCTCTGCTGTAGTACAGTACATATTAAGAACTAGGAACATTTATAATTGCGATCATACTTACAGGAGAAGGTTGGAAGCCTTCGATATAAGTTTTCTTGAGTGTTTCAGCATGCAAAGCGCACAGACGCTTCGGATCCAAACCCAGCTTCTTTACCAGCTTAACCCACGCCGTAGGGCTGTGCTCTGCGGCGAGTGGATGATGGCAACACGGGAGAGCATCCAACGCGATACGGGATGTTTCGTCGCCTGGATTTTCTGAAATATTTTAATACCATTTTTTCGTTAACAAAATCAATAATCGCTGTTCAGTAACTAAATGAAGACCTCCGTAGCGCGATTGGTTAACCACCTGAACGTGAGTTCCCGGGTTCGATTCCCGGTGGAAGCAAAATTAAGAACTACGCTTTTCTTCTGCTTTCCAGTCTGCTCGTTGATTATATGTACTATATGTGCATTTATCTATCTATAATAAGTATGTATTTCTTTAATATACGTTGATAAGTACCCGTAATACAAGTCTTAAATGTACTTAGTCAGGGACTAGTTCATTTGGTGAAATACAAAAGACAAACGCGTTCACGACCATTAACCCTTGCGGGGTAGGCAAAGGTTCTGGTTTCCATCTCCACAATTGCAAAGGTAGTAATTCTATGGCTACCTCGAACCACGTGTTGACCAGTACTCAATGTGACAGGTGGTGAGCCATTTCGCAATTTACAAGCACTAACTATTATGTGTTCGGGGAACAGGTAGGTTTCCTCACGATGTTTTCCCTCGCCTTAGTATTCAACGCATTTCGTAACAAAATGTACATAGAAATTCATTAAACATTTCCATTAGTACATGCTCAAGCGGGATTTAAACCCTGTGCCCACTGATACAACTGAGCTACGTCGAATCATTGGTGAAATAGTGTCCTTCAATATTATTATTAAATGAAAGCACATGATCGTATAAATAAAAATAGCGATGATACTTAAATGCGGTGTTGGTCTCAGCGGCTATCACACTTTACCCTCTAATCTACTGTCCTCAATTAGGAAACACCTGAGTGTGTTTCCGTCACTAAATCTAGCAGCATATCGGCATCCACGAATTATACATAAAAGTACTACCACTATGTCCAACTCACCAGTGAAAGAGCATATAGCATAGACTCCATCCATGATAATTTTGCCAGTGAATTCCGGACCCTTCTCCTCTAGCGCCACCTCGTTCAGGTGCCTGAGGAGAGCTTTAGCCACGTGGGGTCTATTTACCACTGCGTCTTTCACTGCGAGCAGCGCCTGTGTTCTGCCCGTCATGGAAATGTTGATCATAGCGAGGCTTAGTGCTCGGTAAGCAGGTAGGTAGATGTCCTCAGCCGCTTCTTGGTACTTCTGAAGAACAGATCCGCACAACAGCGACATCTGGAACACAACTATTGAACAAAGACGGCTCTGTAGTTAGCATATTAAATTGAATAGAATATTATATTAGATTGAGAAATCATCACAGAGAAACAGTTAAAGATTACATCATAAATAATCGTCGTGTTTTATGAACTTATTCTTAAGCACGTCCTTCAAAAATTCGGAGATGGGCATTCAAGCCTCTGACTACTCTGCCACAATAAAAAAAGGAGTGTGTACAAGAGTGAAGCATAAAGTTCATCGGAAAGAAGTGTTTTCGATAGTTTTTAAGGTGCTTTATTTAATAATAATATTTTAATTCTAGTACATAATGGTGCTTTATTTAATAATAATAATTTTAATTCTAGTACATAATATACATATTATATTCGGATTGCCAAATATTTATATCTATACTAATAAAATATTTTTCTATTGTTTTTACTACATATATGTAAATATTTTATAACGCGAACAGAAAATTTTAATAATAAAATAATATTTTTTTTGAATAAGTAAATTTTAGAAATATTGTTTATGGCAACGGGCCTTAACAATTTTAACACAAAATAAACTTCGTTCAACCCCTTACAATGGCCCATCTCACTCTCACAATATATAAAATGTCCGAGAGACATACTCATTACTCGTTTGTTAAAAAACAGACATAATAATATGTCGGACGTAATTAACGTGTACGGTGTCCATATACTGAACAAGCCTACAACACAATCAAAATCATTAAAAGATTCATCACCCTTTGCTCTTTCGAATCGAGCTCAGACATCACATATACATCACACACGCATTATCTGACTAATAGAATGAATGACATGTACCTTCGTCCGTGGCGGCGGCAAGCACCCTGTCGTGCAAGAGGACGTGCTTCTGAGGGTTGACAAGGGCAGACCACAGGGCTGCCTTCGATGGCAAATCGGCTCGCGCGTCCAGCACCACCAACGCGTGCATCGCACACACACCCTCGCTCACCACCAAAGGCTACAACAGCCAAGGGCAAGGACTTTTCAACGTAAGTTACTGTTAGAGATTCGTGTGTCCATCTCGGAAATTGTTACATCAGACCAAATGGTCAGCTGTGTTAAATTTACAGAAGCTGTTATAGAACTATCGATCGCAAAAAAATTACTTATGCGAAATGTATTTTGTTTATTCGTCAAGAAGTAATGGTAAAGATTTTTAGCACTATTACTTCCAATCTATATTTATTATTAACGACCTCCGTGGCGCGATCGGTTAGACACCTGAACGCTATTCGTGGGGTCCCGGGTTCGATTCCCGGTGGAGGCAGAGTTGAGAACTACGCTTTTCTACTGCTTTCCAGTCTGGTCGTTGATTATATATGCTATATATGTATTTATCTATATATAATATGTATACATTTCTTTAATATACGTTGACTAGTACCCTTAACACAAGTCTTAAATGTACTTACCGAGGGGCTAATTCAATTTGTGTAATAATGTCCAAATATTATTATTATTGAGGTAAAGACCGCGTAAGGACATGCCTTAACCTTATGAAAATTAGCTCTTTTTGCATCACATACATCACGTTTAAGCATATTTATTATTCTACGGCATATTGAAAAAACATCACCCATATTCGAAGTACCTATAACCGCCGAGTGTGTGAGGTGTATGAGTGTCAATGAAGCGAAAGTGGTTTGTCAGGATCGGGAGAGATGGGGATCCGTGATCTTTGCCTGCACCTCTACCGGGAATCCGCTGGGATGTGTATGTATGTACGTACATCACGTATATTACCATAAAAGAAGCAGTTGAATGTATTTTATGCTTTAAAAATTCATTAATTTATTTGCATACAATTTTGAATTAAGAAAGATTTGAAGTAATCCAGCTGATCGCAAGGATCAAAGGTAACAATACGTATAACAATCTTTAGTTAGTAGCGAAATATGAATATCAACCTGTAGGGGGCACGCAGCAGCTTTCTCGACAGAAGAGGTGAGGAAAGGCGTCAACTCTTGCACTTGCGCGTCGGTCGCCCCGCACGATCGCAACGCTCGCGCTAGGAGCGCTGTGCTCGAGACGCGCACGCTCGCCGCCGCACTCTTGTTTGCCACGAATTTCTAAAGGAAAAAAAAATATAATGCGCATCTTCTCTAAAC
This sequence comes from Leucoptera coffeella, assembly GCA_030578115.1. Classification (NCBI taxonomy): domain Eukaryota; kingdom Metazoa; phylum Arthropoda; class Insecta; order Lepidoptera; family Lyonetiidae; genus Leucoptera; species Leucoptera coffeella. Next base: position 238,299 of record JAMBLF010000274.1, on the reverse strand, counting down.
TCCTCCTCATAGTCACTCTACGGTTTTAAGCTTTCGAACATTACCCTATTAGAGTGTGTCTATTTGATCAGCGTACGTATTATTAGGCTGACCCTTAAGTTAACACCCTTTTACTGACCCCACATGTATAGTTAACGTCAATCGTCACACTATATTTTTCTTCTTTCAATACTGTGTGTGGATGATGGCGGAGAAAAGTGGCATTAGAATTACTCGTATTAAGTAAACAAACGACAAATGCAAAAATACCTCTGGGCTGAACCACATCCCGAACGCCGTCCCGGGCAGAAAGTTTGAAATTGAGAGATTTACGAGTAATTTATGCAATCTGATAGTCTTGTAAGCAATAAATATTTGTGATGTTAAAATATGTGTGCACGGGATAGGTTTCGGGATATTCGAAATCTTGGTAGGATAACATAACAAACATCGGGTATCAAAGGTAATACTTTGTTTGGAAAATAAACGCGATAAGTCCCGTTTTGAAAATTGCTAAAATTTTAAATAAAAAGTTGAAGTTGGACTGAAGTCGAAATGAAACTGAAAGCGAAGACAAAATCGATAGAAGCGAAGGATAAGGAGTTCCAGAAGTGGTTTACAGTACAAGTGCGTGTACAGTGTGTGTACTAATAAAGAATATTCTCAAACTCGGAGTTATTATTCCTGGATACGTAAGAATAATATTGAATCGCGATAAAAGTTACAAAAGCATGGAAATAGAATCAATGCCGTCGAAATGAACTCAGCAGCCCTAGCATACCAGCCAAGATAAGACAAGATAAACTCGGGTTTAAAAGTTGTCTTAGCCCTCCGATTTATCTTAAGTGTTAGCATGCAATGCAGTGGGGTTAAGTTTTTAACCCGGTTTAAGGCCGGGTTAACGTTATCTTGCCAAGGCTGCCAACATGACAAAAATTTGGTATCTTAACCATGTTCAAGAACGCGTTATCTATGGGTTTGGATAACCCAACCATGTTGAAAATCACAATTTCCGTCGGCATTTACCCTTTTCCATTGTTTTTTCAATTTGGTAGTGTTATTAAATAAAGTTTGAAGTTTAATGGCAGCATTCCTCACTTTTTTATCCCGCCAGGGGCGCTAGTGAGAATGGAGACCTGTCAAGTGTCAATTTCTAATCATTTTCTAATAATTCGAAAGGATAATAATGAGCGAAAAGAAGAGTAGAAGTTAAAAGCCAAACATATTTATACCCTCTGCATACGATATTTCACAAATTATATGTAAACACGGTAGTTTCTGAGAAATATTAAGTTTATTATCAACAAGCTCTAGACAACAACAAGTCTACTGACTAGATCTCTTCCAAAGTAAGAGAAGTGCCTATACTATAGTTAAAAGTTACCTCAACTTGCTTAGAGGATCATTTTGCATTCCTGTCACTATTAGAAAATATAAAGATCATACGAGTTCAGTTGCTGTGAATAGAAATTTACTTTTTGTTATTTATCTAAGCAGAGTACGCAGCAACTGTGCACAAATGATATGATAAAATATTCCTCGTAAAAGAGAGCACAAAAAAAATGCCATATTTGTCTAATAAAGATCAAAATATTCACAAAGTTTCTCTTCACAAATTTTAACACCATCAAATTGGGGTGGGTTTAAAAATAAGACCTTTGTCTTGTTCAAACGTCACTTTTAATCCGAAAAACGGCCGGCATGCTATCACATAAGACTAATTTAACCTCTTTTATCTTGGTTATCTGTCAAAATGGGACAAAACAATTTTAAACCTGTTTGCATGCTCGCATTCAGGTTAATTAGACATTTCGATGGTTTAAAACCTTATCTTAACCCTAGTCTTGCCTGACGTGCTAGCACCGCAGAAGCATGTTAGAAGTGACATTGAATGATAGAATTAAAAATAGTGTGATAACTGATAAGGTAAGCTTGCGGTTTAATAGAAGACGTAGTGACTAAGATTGAAAAGGGCATACTGTGATGGTTTGGACATGTTATGCGGATGAAAGATAGTAGATTGACAAAAAGAATATATGTTAGTGAAGTGGAAGGGCGGTTACATAGGGGCCACCCCAATAAGATATATGACAGTCAGATAGAATCAATTGTGAAAAAGGGTGACGTTAGAAGTACCTATAACCGCTGAGTGTGCATTAGAAGGTGTATGAGTGTCAATGAACCGAAAGTGGTCTGTCAGGATCGGGACAGATGGGGATCCGTGATCTCTGCCTGCCCCTCTACACGGAATCAGGCGTGATGTGTATGTCTAAAAGTTACCTTGGGCTGACTTAATGTATAGTCTTTCAATAAATATTATAAAGAAATAAAAGAGAGCTTACTTTGAATTTCACGTAAACAAGTACCTAAAGACTCCGAAAGTTCTCTGGAAAACACTACGCAATTCTGTTGTGGACTTTAAGCCCAAACAAGATCTACCACCACACTTTGACGACCCAAACACCATTGCACAACACTTCCTTGACACCCCAGGCCCCACATCACCCCCACTTGCTCTGCTCCGCTCTTTTCATGAGGGTCGTTTCGGCTCTTCGACTTTTGGGTTGCATACGGTGAGTGTGGCGTTCGTGGCTAGGGTGATCCGGTCCATTAAGAGTGATGCAGTCGGTTATGATGGTGTATCAAGGGACATGGTTCACCTGATGATGCCAGAAATGCTGGAGACTATAACGGGGCTAGTGAACGCTTCCATCGCATCGGGTGTCTTCCCAGAGGCATGGAAGACAGCAACGATCAGGCCAATCCCTAAGGGTGACGACCCTGCTGTTGTTTCGGATTTGAGGCCTATCAGTATTTTGCCTTACTTGTCTAAGATCCTTGAGAAGGTGGTGCATGGGCAGGTAACGGAGTACGTACATGCACACAACATTCTACCACTTTATCAATCTGGTTTTCGGAGACAGCATAGCACCACCACTGCATTGATGGACGTATTTGACAACATTTTGACAAACGAGGACAATCATAACGCAACAATACTCGTGCTATTGGACTATTCCCGTGCTTTTGACTGTTTGAACATAGACCTCCTATTGGCAAAATTAAAATATTACGGTTTTAATGACTTGACTATTGAATGGTTCAAAACATATTTAAACGGACGCAAACAAGTAGTTTCATTGACAAGGCCAGATGGTACCACGATACACTCGACAGTTCACACGACTAGTAGGGGAGTCCCACAGGGCTCTATCCTAGGTCCATTATTATTTATTTTATATACCTCAGACATTGCACTTCACATAAATAACTGTAAATATCATATCTATGCCGATGACATTCAACTCTACACACATATTGACATGAATAATTTTGACTCTGCTATAGAAGCACTAAATGAGGACTTGAGTAGGGTTTATGACTGGTCTGTAAACAATTGTCTGGTCCTCAACCCTGTCAAGACCAAGTACATGGTGCTGGGCAGCCAGCGAATGGTGTCTGGTGTCTTGTTGCGTGGCCCACGTATTTCTGTCAACAGTGTCGCCATAGACAGGGTGGAGGAGGCTCGAAGCCTGGGTGTCGTGATGGATAGTGGGATGCGGTTTGAGAAGCACGTCGCTCAGCTGGTTTCTGCGTGCTTCCATCGTTTGCGGGTTTTATATCAGTGTCGGGGGTATCTGAGTGTAGACTTGCGAGTCAGGCTTTGCGAGACTTTGGTATTGTCCAAGCTCAATTATGCCTTGACAGCGTACGGCCCGTGCCTGTACAAGAAGACTCGTGGGCTTTTGCAGCGTGTGCAGAATGCTTGTGCCCGTTACTGCTTCCCCATTCCACCCCGAACCCATGTTTCACCATTCTTGAATTGTTACAGACTACTTAACATTGAAAACCGACAAAAACTACTTCTTAGTTGCCTACTCTTTGATATCATTCACACTAAATAACCAAAATACTTATACAAAAAACTAACGTGGCGATCCCAGCATTTTAAGTCATCCCGCGCTTGTGTGCCGCCGCTTGTTCTGCCCCGACACCGCACCACTGCCTTCAGGGGTGCTTTCAAGTACGCCGCCTCTAAGTGCTGGAATGACATCCCCCCACCGATGAGGCAAGTAACATCTAAGCCAAGGCTAAAACATTTACTCAGGGAACATTTCCTCAGCCAGCAAAGAGAGGCGTGTGCTCCCAACCTTGCCCCTCGATCCGGCCGCTGCACTGTGTTGACTGGACAATGACATGTGATTGTGACACTTTAATACTTTAATATTTTACGTTTTATATCTCTGTATTGTATGTATTTGTAGATATATGTATTGTACACAATGTAAGCATTAAAAAACATTTATGTACTGTATATTTTCAATATGTTATTACAATACGTAACACAATATATTATTTATAGTTAACACTTATTAATATGTATGTTTATTAAGCTCTTATTGTTAATATTGCCCTCTTGTTGGTTCTAACATAATATCAGCGTTGCGTTTGCCAGCAAACGTAACATACCCAGCTGAGTTAGAACCTTTTTGCTGCGACAATAACATGCACAAGCTATACCCCCTAGTTTGTAAGTTTGATTTGTAAAATATTTGTATTGTGTATGTAAATAAATGCTTTATTATTATTATTATTAAAAGTTACCTTGTAAATATCGACGATTTTGTGCGGCAGAGGTGGCGGGGCGCCTGTTGCCCAGTGCGCGAGGGTGTCGAGTGCCGCGCACACGGTCCGCTCATGCGACTCCCCCTCCAGCACCTTCCACATGTGACCACACACCTCCTGCAGGAGGGACGCCCACGGCGCCTCCGAGGATGCAGCTGGTTTTACCACTTTCAATGCCTGCGATAGACAAAAATCGTAAATAAAAAAGGAAAGCGCTTATCCACAGTTCACATGATACAGAAAAACAATAGAAAACGAATCCACGACGGTCTATGCAGAACATAAAGCCGCCAATAAGTCCAGACATACAACCTGTTGATGACTAGTACTAAACACGCAGTAGCGTGTCGACCCAAGTTCGAGTATAACAGAACTAGGAAGCAGCAACTGTATAGAACATGAACCATCTGCAGCCTCTTTTGATCTCGCCATAACTTAAAATCTTATGTTAACGTGACAAATTTGGCGACATTCGATATACTATTGATATCTAAATTTCATAAAACCAAAATCCGCATTATAATAAGTTCACGTAAATATAAAACGAGTTGAACACCATCCTTAATTTTTTTCATTGTAAAAGTTTTAGCACTTATGTACTCGTATATAGTAGATTATTATATTTAGTTCTATATTAACTGATATTCAGTATTTTAATTATTTCAAAATTTTAAGCATTTCAAAAAAAAGAAACATTATTGTAGATATGGTATTATAAATAATGTAATAATAGTTTCGGTTCAATTCATATGTCTATGATATATAATAGTAGTCGAAGAAAAATTATAGATATAAAGTTCCAGTACTAAGATTTAGTATTGATTTAGCACACATTGCTCAATAATAAGCGCTCAGTAATAATGTAAGATCATTATAATTATTTCTATATGATAAGTAATGATATCCCATCAAAAGAAGTATATTTATCGTAAGTTATGAAAAAAATGGTATTTTATGTTGTTATAAGTAAATTTCAGGACTGACCATTGAACTTGGCACCCATTTATATCTCATTACTTCTGTCGTAAAGCAAAGCATATTAGTTAGTGACCTCTTATTTCTTATTTCTCATTTCAATTTCATTATTTACCAAAAATGAGGATATTACATTAATATACAGAGGCACTAACACTGGGCAAGGCCTGTGCCGTGAGTGCAACTCAGACCCAGTTGACAAAAATTAGAGGTCAGAGTCCTTAGAGATAGGTATACAGATTTGAAAGGTATTCTGAGTACCTACCGGGATTTGGGCTTAAATATAAATATACTGATCTAATTTTGAGTTTAAAGATTCTCTATAATAAAAATAAAGACAAATTTGAAGATGACAAATACATATAATAACTAAAATCAAATTAAAACTATAAACTTAAAGTAGAAATAAAAATTAAATTATATAGAAAATATCTTTATGATCATCGCTGTCAGAGGGTGGTAGGGTTCCCTAGACACTGTTAGCATTCCCCCTCTGAATAGAATAATAATATATAATGATAATTAGACCTAAAAAGAATTAGTTTTATATTACTTATTGCCTACGAATGTTACATTTAATGGGATAATCTGTAAACAAACACATTAACTTATAGTAAATACTAATAAAATTGTGCGTGTGTAAAGTGTTGTTAGCATATTACCTAATAACCAATTGTACAACCAAAATTACTAACCTGATCACAAATCAAGATAAGGAAAGAACAATTTTAGGTTACTTAGGGTGCCTGTCAGTGGTTGTGAAAAATGAGATTGATGTGGCCACACACGCTCTAGCATTGTGGGGATGGACACACAAACTTATGACTATGTTAGAGATTTTGGTCTTGAAGTGTATGTTGGTGTGTGATGTCGCACCACCCGAACACTTACGTTAACAATGGCGATTTTTTCTTCAGCGGACAGCATCTTCCCGCCAGCACCAGCGTAGGCGGAGAAGAAGAGCCCCACCAAGGCTTTGGCACGCAGCTCCGTCGAGCACCTGCTACTGACCTGCTGCAGGGCGCGAGCAGCCGCCGCGCAGCACCACTCGTCTTTCGAGGACAAGTTACCTGCACGACCAGTGATACTAGTTATTTAAAACTAGATGAACACTCGGCCTCGCTCGTATGTGATGCAAATTTGACAGGATTATCGCTACCCAGGCCATAAACTGAGCCAAATAAACACAACAAGAAATTAACCGTAATTTGTTAATACTATAAGAATTTATACCTATAACCGCCGAGAGTGTATGAGAGGATGTATGAATATCAATGAAGCGAAAGTAGTCTGTCAGGATCGGGACAAATGGGGATCCGTGATCTCTACCTACCCCTCTACAGGGAATCAGACGTGATGTGTATGTATGTATTAGAATTTAACGAAATACTCCATAAAATATGCTGAGCTCAGGCCTTTTCTTAGTGACAGTAGAAAACACAAAATATTATTAATAAGAATTATCTTGTTTACATTATTTATCTTGTGTTTGTTTTGTCAATGAATACATGAAATAAATTCTCGTATTGTTGACTCGAAACGAAACAAAATTGTTATGCTATTTTGGTGAGGTTTCGATCCATTCTACTGACGGTACGGCACGAAATTATTAATATCCGAGTTATCTCAAAAAGCTTTCACATAGGTTATAAATACATTGTAAAGAAATATATTTATAAACTGAATAGGAATAATCAGCATCAGAACGGCAATGGACTGTCCAACTGTCAATGAGTACTGGCCAAAGTCTTTCTTGTTACGGCACGGTACACTTAAGCCTTTAGCTATCCCCATTAGTGTACCAAAATCTATATATTTACCTATTTATAATAATAGGATAATAGTATATTTACCTATTAAAGTTTTGCTTATATCAAGTAGGGTATCGTCGAGAGGCAAGGTCAGTGTGGCCACCACCTCGCCCACAGCTTCGATAATGGTCTCTGGGCTTCTGAGCATGGCTTTCTGCAGGGCTGGCATAAGGCTCTGCTGCACGTCATTCACCTGCATAGCGTTCAGGAGGTGTGCACACGCCTTTATGTGATTAGCATTAGGGCGAACCTTCACCGTGATTATACTCTTTACAAAACTCTCTAGAATTTTTGTCTGAAACAAAAAAGAACATTAATGAAGGATTCTTTAAAGGAAAGAAAACCGCTGCACAGTGAATCGTTTCATACAAGTTAGGACTCGGAAAGTCATTACCGAATCGAGGTGATGAACTGATACCAACCTGTCAAGTGATAGTCCACTGTTATAAAATTGTATGACACATACCTATCTACCCTCTCATTTCTTATCAATGATGATTCAAAGCCAGTACTTAAGGAAATACATAATGTCAACAATATTTTTTACGTGTTTTTTCTTTCCGCCAATTATCTAATTTATATAAGTTACAGTGTTTTGAGAGCCATAAAAAAAATGTGTGATAAAGTCCAAGGTATGTAGTATTTAGTCAATAAAAATTTTGATCGTAAAACATTACAGTTTTTCTATAAAAAATATATCATTAATGGTCTCGAAACATGTCAATAAAATCAACATAATATAAATATTCACTAGACCTATTCTTTGTTGTACCGATTTGTACCAATTTTGATATATTAATTAAAATAATCGGTATTTATCGTAGTTTTGATAATTACCACTTTTAGACTTTACAAAACTTTACATCATTGTTTTTTTGTCATTTTTGTAGGTTTCAAGTAAGGAGTTCTAAACCACAAAAACATCGGAATAAGCATGTTATTAATTATGTTATGAAAAAATTTGGCTTCCGGAATGTGACTAAATCTTCAAAAAGAAAAATCGACCAGAAAATTGGGAGATTATCGGGAGATTAAAATTTTGCTTGTATTGATGCTTTTTTTTTTTTCCTTAATAAATGCTTTATTTTTTATAATTTCTATGTTTTATTACTAGTCAGTTAGTTCAGATCGCAAAAAACAAAAAAATAATTTCCGTGTCCTAACTTGTATGAAACGATTCTCCTCCTGGCTGCCGTTAGAGGCAACTAAAAGTATTATTATGGTGCACTCGCACTAGGCATGTTATTGGGCAACAGGTCTGACAGCCCCCAAACAAAGCCTGATATAACTGAGACTTTGTCCTTCTACTACATTGTGTATTTTTTGATTAGATATATAGGGTGGCGCATTCAAATCGGTCAGTATAGGAAAGTCTGAAACTAGAAGACATACGAAGATTTGTTCTTAAGAACCATGTCACCGATTTTGATAAATAGGAAAACTGCATTCATACCAAATCAGGTGAATAAGGGGGATGAAGAAGCATTTCGATACCTCAGTTCACTATTTGTGCCATAAAATGGTTCTGCAGACGTGCGATCTTGTTCAAAAACCCTTTTTAACTTTCTTTCTTCACGCAAACGACGCAATAGTGTACACTAGTAAGCAGAATTTATAGTTTGACTTCTTTCTAAATAGTCAACTAAGATAACACCCATGAAATCTCAGAATACTGACGCCATTACGGTGTTTACTGACAAACCTGGATTGGTTTTCCTAGAGGTCGGGAATCCTGGTCCCTTTCATTGCTTGGATTCAGGAGTATGGTAATGAACCCATGTTTCATCCATATTAACGAACCTTGCTAAAAATTCATTACGTTTTGCTTGGAAAAGCTCAAAGTACTCTCTAGAGTCGCGATCGTTTCTGTTCAACTCAAAGAAGCCGTGGAACCCATGTCGCAGACACCTTGTGGAACCCTAATTCGTTAATCATCATATTTTGAGTTCATTTATATGATATCTCCCGAGTTTCAGCTATCTCAGATATCTTGGAATCTTCTGTCTCCTATCATGAGATCACATATTTTTTCGTAGTAGCTAAGTCGTACCTGTAGAAGGGTGTACAGAGCGGGGATTTTTTTGTATGCTCTCTAGTCCACGTCTATATTCAGTAGTCTACTTTTTAAGCATTGAATATGACGGAGCAGATGTTTCTAATGGAGCCAGCAAATCTTCATGAATCTGCTTCGGACTTAAGCTTTTCTTGTAAAAATGCTTGATCACAGCGTGGTCCTCCAAATTATTCATTGTTCAGATTAATGTAACGTTTTCACACTAATGGTTCAATAAAATAATCGACATGTATCACTTTGAAAAATTGTATAGACGATGGCGAAGAATGCAAGTTTCATTTGAGGATAGACTTGTTCGACGAAATCAGTGTTGTACGAATGTGACGATATGTGTGCGAATTATTGTTCTAGTAGTTACTCTTATTATAAATATGTGATCGACACGTACCTTGTGCTGTAATGCTTCATCTTCCTTCCCAATTTCCCTGTAATGTCTGCAGAGGGTGGAGAATGCTATGGGCAGTTGAGGCCCTGCCTCTGCCGGCTGCGACAAGAGCGTCTCCAGCCACTTCTGTGTCTGCTCCACACCACAAGTTTTCCATGCTTTATGAACCTACAATGTAAATTATTATCATTTTTATATTATCACTAGCGACCCGCTCCGGCTTTGCACGGGTATAAAATAGCCTACTCTACTATTTAATGGATGTTATGATACATATAAACCTTCCTCTTGAATCATTCTATCTATTAAAACAACCGCATCAAAATCCGTTGCGTAGTTTCAAAGATTTAAGCATACAAATAGGGACAGAGAAAGCGACTTTGTTTTATACTATGTAGTGATAAATGATTACAGAGCTGAATAATTAAAACTGTTTTAATTAATATTATCGTTGCTTATTGCATTTTGATTTTATTTTTGTTAATTGTTTCGAAATATGATTAAATATTCGGATATTTTGAGAGTCAATTTTAGAGACAAGACTTCTACTCGATAATTACATATTAAGATCGTCAAAAAAACAACCTATGAGCGGTGACGTGTCAAATACATTTACTCAAAATATACTTTTACGTAATAATATATTTAGTTATGAGTGCAATTAAACCGATTAAAGGATATGTGTTTAAGAGTTATTTATCTAAAGCAATAATAAATTATAATTACGACTACATTTAACTGTGTTAAAGGCAAAAAACTGCCGACAGTAATAATTCAGTATTAACTTGTTAAATATATATCGATGAAATGCGTATTGTATTGAAGTGTGCTTCAATCTGTGCTTGTGTGAATCTACATTACTATAGAATTGTTTTTAATTAAAAAAAAATAACCTATATACAAATAGAAATGTAACCTTGTGGCGGACCATACGTCACGAGATAAACCTTGATTTATATACTGATTGGGCAGCACCACCACCTGCGGACGAAATATTAGTCACTACACCGCTCACATACTTCTCCTCTACGTCCTCTGCGGAATCCCTTCACATTGCCTGTACGTACACACTGCACGCTGCCGACCGTAATAGGCTTACAGTAGACTTTTATGAAAAGATAGATGAATCAATCAACAGACTCCACGGAGACTACTGTGGTTTGGAGATATGCATCATACACTGATAATACAAATATACATACATACCTATATTCACGCCTCTATGTCCCAAACGGGATAGGCTAACACACCCATCAACTTTCTCATACATCTTCTGTTATTCACGCTACGGACACCCGCCGTAAGAAGATTGTCTGCAATTTAATCTGTATAAGTTCTGTGCTGCCAACCCGTCCGTCTCTACCTTCCACTTTAGCTTCATAAATTCTTTCGTAACCCTCCCTCCATCCATCTGCTCCATTTGTACCCTGTCACACAATTGTGGCAAACAAGACACACAAAACAGATTACGCGATAATAGAAAAATACAATTTAATATATATTCAACATATTCTGTCTCAGAAGCCTTTTACTTCAGTACTATAAGTTTGAGTTGTCGTATTAGGTGCTGAAAAACTGGTTCTCATGTGCTCTCATGTGGTCATAGTATAATTAATTCCTTAGTTTAGAATATGGATACTCTAGCCATTCTCTGCAAGGGTTTTGAATGTTTATGTTACGTTCTTTAGTTTCACATTAAAAAGGAAATAAAAACAGCTTTAATAAAGAAGAACTTACCAAAGCATAGGCTCGTTCAGTACTCTTAGGGCATCCATAAGCTGAAACTACAGCTAGAAGGTTAGCTTGACTGATCACCAGAGGTGTGTAGTCCACTTCCTTCAGAGGGGTCTTCAAGCAACCTTCCACTAGGATTGTAGACCAACGTAACACTGTAAGCCCACTTTGGCATATATTTTTCCTAGAATATAATATGAATATAATTAGTTTACATTTTCAGAACATGTGACAGAAATTTTATATTAGGAACCTATTGAATTCTTATTATGAATTTTACTTGGCATACTAATATTGTGACACTATTACACTTTTACTTCAGGTAAAGTAACGTCAAGCAAAGGTCAAACACTTGCGGCCAACCCTCAGAACAGAAACTTATGTTCTGACTACTTTATTCAACATAAAGACAAACTGCCATATTTTTTGTAAAATAAAATATAGACAATTTCGCAAATTAGGCTGTGACTAGACAAACACCTATTCAGGAAGCTTCCTCATTCATGTAAGACACAGTAGATCCTACAATAGGAGACGCCAACGTGATAAGAGATTGGTCAGTACACACCATTCTGTATGTATGGTTCTGTATGGTTTCGTGCATCAGAAAATGAGAGTTTTTTAGGAAATGAGTTAGAAGGTGAGCTTTACTTTATCTCTTGGAGCGGGAGTGGCATGTTGATTAAGTAGGAACTGAACTTCGATGAATTCCCTCATGAATTCATAAATTTTACATATACATTCACATCCTTTAAACCCTTTTGGGATGGACAGAAGCCTCCGCAATTGTGGACAAGGACACCTCAATCTCTGTCTACATACATTGATATGGAAAGGATCAACATTGGATAGCTATCAATCTATTCATGGGAATGACAGATCTTTGAAAAATGCACATGTTACACTACCGGTCACATTGGTGGTCGGGAAAAGTATTAAAATGGTACACATGTTAAGCAATATATAAAAATAAAAGTACGCACGAAGTGACTGTATGTCTCAGTGTCTCTGACACTTCCAGCAGTACCACAGCAAAGTTCTTCAGCGTCCATTCCGTGTATGTGCTGGTGAGGAAGACCAACAGCTGCTTCACATAAAACCGGGAAGTGGAATCACTATAGCGGTGCAAAGTGCCCACTATCATGCGACAAACAAATCGCACTACTGGTTCTACAATTCCTGCAAAAAATAAAGACGAAATGTCTCAATAGAGTATAATTGTATTATATATTAATAAAGATACATAACCCTCAAAGTAGTAAAAAAAAAACAATGTATCACTTAAAATTATTATTATTTATTGATGTTTGTGTTATTTTTGGTTTATAAAATTATGAACACTATGCGATTGGCTTGATATATATCCATTAATAACCTAAATTAATTTTGTTACTAGCTGAAGTTGATATGATCAAAATTTTACCTTTATAATAAAACTATATACAATTTGGTTTTAAGTTCACAAAATATATTCCCAAAATTTCAAAATTCAAAAGTATTCTTTTAGTTCTAATGGCCTTTGTCAACAAAATATGGTTAATATCTTGCAAATGTTTGGTATTCATTTATAACTACCCCTATTTAATTCATTTAACATGTATGATGAACATGGGACCTTACTCCACTAATCCATTGTAGGCACAATATTACTTCAGTATCGATACAGTAATACTTCGGTGGCCGTAATTTGTCACTTGATGAAGACCCCTGATTGGCTATACTCATAAAGTGAAAAACTATTAAAATATTCAGTGGTAAGATATATGGATATCAAGGAAACACAAGGAATTGTGAGGATATGTGATCTCAGTCTACACTTGCATAAAGAAATAAGCATGACATGTGTATGTATTGAATGGGTATCATTGAAGTTGTCACCAGTTTATTTAGTTTTATGTTTCTTAAATAATAGTGTTTGCCCGCAAAATAGTAGATTTGTCACCAAAATGTAATCACCAAACTAAAAAATCGCAATCCATTTCCCAATAGGTCAACTGAACTCATGAAGATAATATGGTCTAGTAGCAAATAATTGAAAGTATAATAATAGGTTTGTATCAATAAGTATTTAAGCATATGAATTTAAAGAGATCAGTTAATAATCATATATGATGTTACGGTTTAGGTGTTAGGGCACTTGATCTGCTTGTTTGCTACCTGAAGGGAAGGGTCCAAACAGTAGAAATTGGAGGAGCTAGATCTAGTGGCAGCGCGGCTGTTATGGGTGTCCCGCAGGGTTCAATTCTTGGACCCTTCTTTTTCTTGGTATATATTAATGATTTGCCATATTTGACTCAGGGCCGTTGCCACATGGTGTTGTTTGCGGACGACACCTCTACATTATTTAAAGTTAACCAGGGAAAGGACGAATCGGTAGCAGTAAATGAGGTTATATCGGACGTGGAGCACTGGTTTAGAGTAAATAATCTTGCTTTTATTTCTAATAAAACGAAATGTGTGAGATCTACTTCGCCCAATGTTAGAAATTCTAGCACTAACATTATAATCAATGGTGTGGCATTGGATATTGTTGAGTCCACAGCCTTCCTGGGTATCACAATAGACTCAAAATTACAGTTTGGGGGGCACATTGGTGGTCTAGCGAAGAGGCTAAGTTCTGCTGCCTATGCAGTAAAAAAAATTAGACACCTGACTGACGTGTATTTTAGTTATTTTCATAGCGTCATGTCATACGGGCTTCTTTTGTGGGGCAATTCTGCTGATATTAATTCAGTATTTGTGCTGCAGAAGAGAGCCATTCGCTCGATCTACCGAATGGGCCCTCGTAAGTCTTTAAGAAATGTGTTTAAGACAATAAATATACTGACTGTGGCTTCTCAATATATATATGATAACTTGGTCTATGTTAAAAAAAATATAAATGATTACAGGCTTGTAAGAGACATGCATCATTGTAACACACGTAATAAAAATAAATTGTATTATAGTGGCTCTAGACTAATAAGAATAAACGATTCGTTTATGAGCCTGGGCATAAAAATGTTTAACAAACTATCCAGAGTCTATAAAGTCATTACCTCTAGACAAATTTAAAGTTTGCACTAAAGCGATGTTGATCGAGAAGGGCTACTTCAAAGTGAAAGACTTCTTAAATGATGTTATGTGACGTTTCATTTTTGTGTGGTCATGGCTTCCCGTTCCAGTTCTTATTGGGACTCCCCTTAAGTTTGTTGTTAAACACTATGTAATTTTGTTGAATGTGAAGCTTTGATCATGTTCTAATGAATTATTATTAAGTTTAATGTACACATTATCTGCAGAGTTTCTTCGCACTTCTTCTCTGCAGAGATTTTTCTTTACGAAGTGCCATTAGTTTTATTAATTTAATTTGATTTATTGTAATAATTAGTGTATATTAATGACAATTTTTTTATAAAAAATGTTTTTTTTTGACTTTCAATAAGTGATTTTATGATCCTTATATTGAATAAAAAAAAGATTTTACATTTCATTTCATTTCATTAAATTTCATAAAATTACTATTACTTAACTAGAGATTTGCCTGCCTAGGATCCACAGGTAGTGGCCCCTTTTCTTTTTGAGCCGATAAGCTCATTTTTAGCTTTTGAATGGCCAGCATTAAGCATATGATTAATCCGATAATATGTTTTCACAAATATTTTAATGTAAAACGCAGGGCAGTTGCATTTGCCATGCATCCAATCAATATTATGCAGTAGATTCACACTCCATTTGCTGAATCATTTGTATTTTGTAGTCATCAACCATGCATTTTAAAATTTTTGTATTTTGCTTTCCTTACCAGCCGGTTCTTAATAGTGTTTAAAAGATCGTCACTGTACATCAGTATTACTTCTTTAGGCAACTTCACCCCATGGTAGGGTTCTGTCTAGTCTTTCAGAGTTATAGTTGGTAATGTTGCAAATACTTCATCCACATACAACAACCATCCATTTACAAACTTTGAAGTAACTGTATTATATGACCCGGACTCATATAGTAAATAAAATTACAGAGTGTTTACTCTTGTCAGGTATGGCCCTCACCTAGCAATAAGCAATAGCAAGTTCCCTAAATGTGTTCTGTCACAGTCAGGGCTACATATTTTGCAATGCAGAATATGTATGATGTTTGGCACTCAAATAGGTGTCATGTAGGATACACCAAAGGATGATCATGGACGTCTAAATGCAAAATATGTACATAGACCATGTATAGACATCAATGAAGCAATAAGCATTATATTTTTAGTTAATAAGAGAATGTTATTTTCTAAATAGATTTACAACTGACCATTGTCTTTGACACCTGTTTAGTACTCACTTATGTTGGTAATGCATATATAAGCAAGGCATATATCCTTTATTGAACAAGGCTCTTATTTCACATCTATGTTCATGATGGAATAGATACTACAATAGTTTAGTCCTGTAGTAAAGTAACTATATGTTATGTTGATCAATAGAATAAGAGAAAACTAAAACTGTGTGAATAGACATTTAATTATGGGACTTTATTCTACACTATTACTTGTTATTTATACCGTATTATACAAGTCTAGGGCAATATTTTATATATATACTATATAAATTAGAAACAACCAATTACACGAAATTAAATATAGAAAGCATTTAAATGTTTATGTTCTGACCTGGAGATGACAGTATTTCTTTGATTTCACTGAAAACTAGATGCCGCTCCTTCACGCTGGCAGACTGTATCCTGAACGGCACATCTTTTAGCTTCTTCAATACCTGTAAATTCCCGCATTTTAGGTTATTTATTATCACGTCAGCGATAGTCCACACAATTCTATTAAAATACATTACCTCTACATCTGCCATTTCAGGGAACCATTAATTTTATTTCTTATTATAAATATCTGTAACAAAAGTTACTTAATTTATACAGAATTTCAGAATAAATCCAATATCTTTTACAAGTATCCAACTAAAAGAAAATCATGAACGACTGACAGACACACTAAATCTATATCGCTATGCTGCAACGAATGACTGACATTTTCAGATAAGTACCCGTCACATAAGGTGGCAGTAGCCAAACTTGGAACTAAATTTGACGTTTCCGCCATTGCGTGTTATTTTGTATGAAAGGTAAATTTAGTATTACCAGCGTTGTGTTTTTTGCCCACTCTTTGTAATTTTTATGTTTGTTAAGGGTGATTATAATAAATTGATTTCTGGAGTTTCTTGTTAGTTCTTCTCCAAGGGTCTCCGCTGAACTTCTTCTTCTCAATCGTTACGCTCTTATCAGAGCGGTCGTGGTCTTCATGACGTGGCATCTTGAGCAGCCGAAATGGTTGGTGAACTAACCTCGGTAAAAATATGTAAAGACAATGCTCAGTGCCATGTTTGAAATAGTTTTTTTACATACATACATACACATCACGCCTGATTCCCTGTAGAGGGGTAGGCAGAGATCACGGATCCCCATTTGTCCCGATCCTGACAGACCACTTTCGCTTCATTGACATTCATACATTCTCTAATACACTCTCGGCGGTTATAGGTACTCCTAACGTCACCTTTTTTCAATATAGCGTCTATCTGACTGTTACATATATGTCTTATTAGGCCGGCCCCTACGTAACCGCCCTTCCACTTCACTCATATATATTCCTTTTGTCAATATATAGTTTTTTTAATTTGTACTTAGATCATAAAATAACTTTCAAAGAGAGCTTATGATAGGGCCTATTTTGAATAAAAATATTTTGACTTTTGACTTTGGTATATTAATTTGTTTTATTTGAGTTTATAGCTCTGCAACCAAAGATCGTTACAAATGAAACCTCAATATAATGTATCGAGCCGTATGGCACAGTGAGTGCTAGTTTTGGCGTGTTTACTGGCAACACTGGATTACGCGACTGTGGCGACTCCTCCAACTGCCACCTTATGTGGCGGGTACTCTAGAAACTATGTTTGTCGAATCAAAACAAATTTGGGTGCAACACCCCGAATCGATAAACCAAACCCTCAAACTATTTTACAAAATATTCCTTCCATATTTTTAAAGCCAAATAGTTGACCTTAGTTTCACCAATCCCCCATTCTAACCTTACAGATAATTTTGAAACCTTCAGATAGTCTCCTACTGAAGAAGTATAGGCTTATCGTGCTTTTAAACCCCGTGTGCAAGTTGTTTAAAAGAAAGCTTTTTTCTAATCGTCTGACCTTAAGACGCCTTAACGCCTTTCAGCTGGAACAGCCCAGATTTCGAAAAGATTTCAGTACCGTAGACCACATACACACAGTGCGACAAGTTATATAGAAATCCCATGAGTATAACCAGTCGATGTGTCTTGCATTTCTAGACTACGAGAAAGCCTTCGCCTCCATCGAGTCTGTCTGTTGTGTTCTGGAATCCTTGCCACGATTTCAGGTGGATTGGCGTTATGTACAGCGGAGGAGCTTTTATAACATGGCAAAGATATATGTCCATGCACAGTCATAATAATATATATTAGAGCATCCTATACAGTTTCGTAAAGGAGTGACACAGGAGAATGTCATCTCCCCGAAGCTGTTCGTCTTGAAGACTCTAAATTGGACTGGAATGGACAATAATGTTAACGGCAGATAGCTCACGCACCTGCGCTTCGCTGATATTGTCATAATGGCTGGGTTTGCAGGAAATGCTGCACAATCCTGACCTGCCTCACGATCGGTCGGTCTCCGGGTGAACTTGGACAAGACTAGAATCATTTTCAACAAACTTGTTGTCCCGGAGCTGAGATCGAGCCGATGGAGAAACTCGATGTGGCCTCGAAATAATTTTCGCTTCGCCACTGCAGCAGTGTCTTCAGACCCGGGTATATAATCAGTCAGTGAGCCCTTCCTGTGATGATATGCGCGGCCGAGACGTGAAACATGACAGTCGCACTCGCTTCCCAGCTTTGTGTCGCTCAGCGAGATGTTTGCGGGCTTAAACATACTCATCGAACATCCCTAGTATAAAACGTCAAAAACATATGTTTTAAAGAACAAAATGCGTCATGCGTTTATTTAAAAGTAGGTGTACCAATATTTAACTCCGTCCACTTATGTTAAACTTTTCAATATTTGCTAACTATTGTGGGATTAAAAAATTACATACCAAGTAAATATTTAAGCTATCTCTAATTAATTATTATGTATGAATAGTTATTAATGTACTACGGGTATTGTACGTACTTACAAGACTGCTTACTTGTTTTGCCTATTATTTAATTTTTATGAGATTTGGACGTGAATAAAAGACCATATGTACTCTAAATTGATTTGCATCACTCTTCAGGTTGTTTGATAGGTTGTAAGCCCATTGCTCAAATATATTTTTTATAACATTTAAGTTCAATACTGAATATGAACATCTATATACAGAAAGTGTGAGGTGTTAAATATAAAGTTTGTGCACTCAATAAGATCAATGAAGCCTTATATAGAGTTAATCCTTGGTCAATTGGTTTCTGAATTGATTCTCATGGTTACCTATACATGGTGAATTGTAATGGTCCCAAAATATGTATGAGATGGGCACGATGTGTAAGTATGTATGTAAATCCCAAGACTCTTTAGTCATCTCCTACGACATACCATAAATAAAGAATGCTAGCCTATAGTTCAATTAGTCCCTGGCTAGGGCAGCCCTGTTATTTAAATTTAATTTCTTTGCAGTGTAATTTTCATTATGGATGAAAGGAAAGGGTTTTTACAGAATCTTAAAAATAGTGTTTGCCAAGCAGATAAAGAAATAACTTTTCTTCTGCAACAGTTACAATGGGATAGAAAACAACTCCTTCAGGTAATTTTTTTTATAGTAGAATACTAATTTAATAAAATAATGTGAACATATACATCTAGAGATGAAACAATGTGATGTACAAAAGTAATAATTGAATAGAGGATGGTGAATTGTAAATTTTGAGCTTTACAGAAAAACAAAATGGTAAATTGCACCTACGCTGGTCATAAGGTTCCCATTGATACTATAGCAGTGCATGAAAAAAGGTGTTTCCTCAAACACAATGGGTATTCAATGGAAGATGACTACTTACCAGACCCTGTAGACTATACATCAATTGTTAACCTAAGTGAGTATCAGAATTAATATTTAATTTGTGATATTAATTTATACCTAGGTAAAAAACCTGAACCAGTATCTGCAATTTGTTGAATAGCTTATTATGCATACTAAGAACTTAAGCCTCAATCACCTTTAGTATTATTAATAAGGTTCTGATAATATAAACATAGAATATTGGCGCCAGGTTGCTATCCCATTACAAAATGGAATCCATATACAACATGCCAGCATGACAGATTACTAGTTAGTTCTTTTTTCCAAAAAGGACTAAATTATTATATATCTTTGTGGGAATAAGAATTTTTGGTAAATTTAACAATTAAAAAACATTTGTTATTATGTTTAGTGTACTCAATTGTTTGGACAATATCCTATGACTCAGAAGGTTTTAATACCACCATTATCAATGAAAATTTAGTTTTTTTAGAGCTTGAAAATGGTCACAGCACTTACCTTCTGTCTCATTAGGTACTAACTTTCTGCTGAAATATGGGTTCAATGTGGTCTTAAAATTAATACCTAGGTAATTGCAAATATGGACACAAATCTTTTTTGACTACCCCATAAGTTTTAATGGTTGTGAGAGTTTGTCTTATTTATTATTACAGGCTTTACTGAAATAGAAAACATTGTGAAATTGGCGATGCAGAAAGATCACAATATTGTCTGTGGTGAGTTACATATATTAAAAATATGTGATGCTTACGTACCCACAATGAAAGCAAACCTGGGATGTTATTACTAATCTTGTATCCTTTTGTGAATCTTACGTATATTTTGTTAAATATTGCATCCTATAAAAGTATCATAAAATAATACATACTAATACACATAAATAGTTATTGTATAATTAATAATAATTCTGATGAGCTTTGAGTAGACATGTGGCAGTGTGTCAAGCCTAGTTTGAGTAAAACAAGACTGGCTAATACATTTATGTCCTTTAATCCTTTTTGGGGTGGTCAGAGATATCTCTGAGATATAATAGCTCATGGATGACTTTTTAGCATGGATCTGCTTTGTCATAATGGAACATTGGTGATAGGTTGCTATCCCATCGCCCTGTGGATCCATTCCCCTTAGTCACCTCCCACGACATGCATTATAGCAAAAAACAGTTATCTTCAACCTTACTTCAGAAAAGAGGCTGAAGCCCTATGGCGTCTTAGTAGAGAGGTCCTAGATTCCAAACTTGCCTTTGGCATGCATCAATAATTTTTTTTAATGTCTTATCATAATTTATTGAGATACGTCTGAATTAAGTGTGGATGATAATGACAGTGATATTAGTATGGAAAAAATCTTCAAAGCTTTGAAAGGTATGAAAACTGGTAAAGCTGCAGGGTATGTTAGGATTTCCGTGGAGACGTTGAGGGCCGGTGGTTGCCAACCTCTTGTACTTTCTTTCTAATGCGTGTTGGCGGTATGGCCATGTGCCTAAAGATTGGTGCAAGGCCGTCATCGTTCCGTTGTACTAGAGGAAGGAAACCTTGCAAGACAGCAAGAACTACCAGGGGATTAGCCTTCTGGGCATCGTCCTTCAAATGTAAGGAAAAGTATTGCTTGAAAGAGTTGTTCTTGAGACTGAAAACCAAGATATGGTATGATTTTTTTTTGGCAAATAATCAAAAGATTTTTTGTGCTTTTATTGATTTCAAAAAGGCGTATGATCGTGTACTCTGGAATGATTTGTGGACGGCACTGTATGCGTTTGGTTTGAGCAGCGCCTTAATACGGGCTCTTATGTCTTTATATGTGGACTCTAGAGCCTGTGTTAGGGTAAATGGGGGCTACTCAAGACTGGGCCAATATCTGAAAGGGTGTGAGGCATTTGAAAGAAAGTGACAGAGGATTGCGTTTGGAGTTTCATTTCATGTTTGACCATCCCTTAGCAGACAAACGGAAGTGATTAATTTTATGCATGTAAATGCAGCTATAATTTCTCTTCCATGGACATGCTAAAAGTTAAAAGTAGTGTTCTTTTTCTTTTATTTAAATTCGTCTTGTCGTATCTGTCGTTACACTCACATTATCAAAAATATGATTAATGAAAGCACACGCTCGCACTAAGCATCCCTTAACAATGAAGGCAGCAGAGCAGACGCAGGGATGCAGCCGCTGACCCTGGAGCGGCTGCAGACTGATTACACAGCAGGTGAGAGGCGAGCCATTCACGACGCCGTTGCCGCAAGAGCTGAAGCCGGAGACTCCAGCCGCCTGGCTGACATGCCACTGCCCAGGTAGGAACCCCCATCAACAGAAATAAGATTCTGCTATTTAACCACGCCACCTGTCTTGTGTAATTGGGTGCTGCTTGTTCCGAAGTCGGATTAAAGTGGTAATACAATGCTTACCTGACTACTGATCCAAAAGTACCAACATGGCCAGCCGTCCTCTTTTAGAACCCTTCAAAATTGTCGGGTGGTTTACATAAAAAAAATCCTATACTTACATATTCTCGCCTGTATACACCTATCGAAGAGGACTGGCTAAAACATTACTTACTTCTCTTGCCGACAGAAAATGTGTATCTGAAGTGTGTGAATAGCTTAATATACAGGGTGGCGCATTCAAAACGGTCAGTATGGGGAAGTCTGAAACTATAAGAGGTACGAAGATTTGTTCTTAGGAACCATGTCACCGATTTTGACAAAAATAAAAACTGCATTCATACTTTCTTTGAAAAAACAACTGTAACCAGGACAGGAATCGAACCCGGTTGCTTTGAAAAAATAAACTTGCCCTTTTCACTTTTTCTTTTTAAATATCGATTGTGTAGGTCTTAAGCTGTAAATGTCTCTATGAAACATGATGTCCAAAATGAATAAAATGCATTGTTTTGGCATATTTTAATTTATCATAGTAGGTGTTCTAAGTGACCACCGATGTTTTCAATACAATATTCAGCACGTTTAGGTAACGACCTTACTATTGAATTTTGTATTTTCATGTGGTTTACGTTAAATTTGACTCTATTGCTGCTTTTAGGTCTTCAACGGTGTCATAGCTTGTTTTGTAAAATTCATTCTTAACGTAACCCCACACGAAATTTTCAAATATCGTTTAACACGTCACTTTAAGTGGACTTTTCAATAGATTGTTAGTTTCGATTACTGTAGATAACAAAACTTTCTAAAAGGATTAATGCAATGCTAATGCCACATGATATGGTGTATGTAACAAGTAGAGAGGTACACAACTACAAACAGCCATAGAGACAATTTTACATGTCTGAACTTGTTGAGTATTGTAACGGTGTATGTAAACTACTATGATAAACTAAAGTATGCCAAAACAATGCATTTTATTCATTTTCGACACCATGTTTCATAGAGACATTTACAGCTTAAGACCTACACAATCGATATTTAAAAAGAAAAAGTGAAAAGGGTCAATTTATTTTTTCAAAGCAACCGGGTTCGATTCCCGTACTGGATACAGTTGTTTTTTCAAAGAAAGTATGAATGCAGTTTTTATTTTTGTCAAAATCGGTGACATGGTTCCTAAGAACAAATCTTCGTATCTCTTATAGTTTCAGACTTCCCCATACTGACCGTTTTGAATGCGCCACCCTGTATAATGAACTGAATGAGCCACTGGGATAGCCAATTTGAAAACTGATCTGATAGAAGACAAGTAAGAACGGGCTATCACGCATATATTATGTGTTGTTTCACTCCTCGATCTTTATCTAGGACGAAATTAGAATGCTACCAACTGCCCCCGGCATTCCGTAAGCAGTGTCAAGGGCATTAAAGGTTAAAAGAATGGATTGAGGGATGGGCTTGCAACCCGTCATTTATTCTTACTAATGGCTCAATGATGATGGTTATGCTAAATACGACGGAGGTGATGTTATGTATGTGGAAGTGAGCCCATAGATCTCTTTTTTCCAGTAACAGTAGCAGCTGCAGTGAGCCACCGAAGTCGAGGCTGGCAGTAGTTGCGGAGCTACGTGACATGAAGCGGCGCAGGGCCAAGTACCGCGTTCGGACCACCACCACCAACTACTCCGAAGCCCTGAGGGGCGTCATCGCGGCGCAGGTCTGTGTCTCCACGTGCATGCTAACGAACACGTATAACTCTATGATTAGCACAAATAGATTTGTGATTACCACATAGGTATGCTCTTCCCATGTCGAATGCTAACTAGCTGTCGTTTTGCACGGCAAGTTGTCGGAGTCGACGGTGTTTGGGTTTCCCTTAGATATTTTTCAACGATAGGCACAGAACCAATATGCCAAAGTTTTTAAACAATGTTACCCTAACTGTACGCTAAACTTGATGTGAACTTCTTCTGAAGCTTTATTTCATTTTCATTTACAAAGGAATGCTCCGGTTAGAGACGAAAAACGAACTAGATTACTGTAGTTGCAAAACCCACTATAGATAGAGTCCAAAAAGAGGTAGAGATGAGGGCCCTCAGGAAAATGTGTAATGTAAGATTGTGTGATTGGGTACGGAATAGTGTGATTCGTGAACGTTGTGGATTGAAAGAAGATGTAAAGACGAAAACAGAGAACGGTATGTTCCCTTAGGGACGTGGAGGCGTATACCTCAGCAACTTCCGCTTTCGCCGTAGTCCAATAAAGTTTAATACAATTTAAGACATACACAGCAATATGGCAAATACTGAAATAAAATTTTCAGCAAGCAATCAAATCCCAGGTCAGCTCAAGAAGTAGTTTAATTTTTAAATTACAGATGGAGTTATATTCAGAAGTACTAAAGGAAAAATCTGGTGGCCACTGGAGAGAATATAATTCTGTGGATACAAAGAGATCGAAAGATTCGTCCAAAGTAATCGTCTCAGACTATAAAAATAAAGAAAAATACAAAAGAAATAAACTACATTACAGAGATCGAGAGGATACGCACAGTGATAAATATAGTAGACATAGTAAGGAGCATCGTCATAATGATAAATATAAAAGAGGTCAAACCAAAGAAAAAGGTGTCCACCAATCATTAATTGACGTTAATACTAGCAGGTCACATAATAGTAGACGTAGTATAGATAGAGAGCTGCGAAGAAGATCATCAGCAGAAGAATGTAATAGCAGGAAGGAGCGTACGAGTTCAGAGAGAAAGAAAAGTCAAGTGAAGAATAAGGATAAAAGTAAACGTTAAGAAACTAGACTGAAGAGATACTAAAATTCTCGTTTAATATTGTTAATTAAAGAAAAACAAACAAAAGACAGTTATCAATTTTACATATTTTTTTTTTTAATTCTTTATCATGCCATTCACCACTAAGGTTATGTCGGCTGAAGTACAAACACTGATGCCACGGCGTTTGAACTTCTTGGTATTCCATCGCCATGGTAACGCCAACGCCACCAGCCGCTACAACCGAAGAAAAACGAAATCGATGCTCCAATTCCTTGCTCTCTTCCTTGTTCTTCGGTTCGTTCCAGTTGAGGATCCAAATCTTATCCCAAAGCGAACATATTTAGCCAGTTTGGCATCACAATTGACTAAATATTCGGCCGAAAATAATTATTTGTATTTTCAACTTTCACTGAGCTGCTGACTTTGTTGACGCACCATAGACGACTGAATTTTACATATTAAATTACTTTAAACCAATGAAATAAACAACCTTTCAATTGTTATTTACATATTAATGTTACTCCTACAATATTCAGCTAGTTTACAGCAGGTAACAAAAGGTAGTTGAATTGTGTGAAATACTTAATATGTACTTAGAAACGAAATAAAAACACGGTTTCGAGGCAAGATTACGCGGTTTTGGCTGAATCGTCGCTACCTAACTAGAGATAGCCATATAAACAATGGCGACCGTTGTTACTGCCACTAGAGATCGCGCCACATAAATTGGCAGTAGGCAAACTTGGAACTAAATTTGACGTTTCCGCCATTGCGTGTTATTTTGTATGAAAGGTAAATTTAGTATTACCAGCAGTGTGTTTTTTGCTCACTCTTTGTAATTTTTATGTTTGTTAAGGGTGATTATAATAAATTGATTTCCGGAGTTTCTTGTTAGTTCTTCTCCAAGCTAGGGTCTTCGCAGATCTAACCTCGGTAAAAAATATGTAAAGACAATCCTCAGTGCCATGCTTGAAATAATAGTTTTAAGAGATTCGCGATTTATACTCATGATATAAGATATAAGGGTGTGTATAAGATTGATTGCAGCTGTGGGAAATCCTACGTCGGACAGACTAAACGGTCTATTGCGGACAGAGTGAAGGAACACATAATATATGTATATAATAAGAAGGATAAGTCCCGTTAATTATTAATCATGTTTGAAATAGTTTTTTTATTTATACTTAGATCATAAGATAACATTCAAAAAGAGCTTGTGATAGGGCCTATTTTAAATAAACATATTTTGACTTTGATATATTAATTTGTTTTATTTGAGTTTATAGCTCTGCAACCAAAGACCGTTACAAATGAAACCTATAATGTATCGAGCCGTATGGCACAGTGAGTGCTAGTTTTGGCGTGTTTACTGGTAACACTGAATTACGTGACTGGCGACGCCTCCAACTGCCAATTTATGTGGCGCGATCTCTACCATCATAATTTGATAATATAATAATACGAATTTAATATAATAGTACATGTTGTCGAGTGGAAACCATTATTTTTTTATATTGAGTTATTTAGGTAATGCTTCAATTGAGGCCTTACCCATGCACGAAATTATTAATATGTATATCTCCATTACTCACAGTAAGAAATTAATACGTAAATACTTCATATTTTCTGTTCGCGTTATATGATATTTTCATAAAGAAATAACAATGAAACAATATTGTAATAGTATAGATATAATCCAAAAAAGACACCAAAAGAAAGAGAACCAAAGTCGTAGACATTGTCTATCGATGTTGCAAGCTGAAGTGGCAGTGGGCCGGCCACGTCTGTCGCAGAACCGACGACCGTCGGAGCAAAGCGGTTCTTGAATGGCGACCGCGTCATGCTAAACGTAGTGTAAACCTGCTAGATGGACCGATGACCTGAAAAAGGTCGCTGGTAGTGGTTGGCTGAGCGCCACGATTGATCGTGTTTTGTGGCGTAGCCTTGGGGAGGCCTACGTCCAGCAGTGGACTGATATAGGCTGATTGATTGATAGATATAATTGGCGACGCGAATACAGGGAGGCGCATTCAAACCGGTCAGTATAAGAAAGTCTGAAACTATAAGACATACGAAAATTTGTTCTTAGGAACAATGTTACCGTTTTTGATAAAAATTAAGACTGCATTCATAATTTATTTGAAAAAAAAACTGTATCCAGTTCGGGAATCGAGCACGGTTACTTTGGAAAATAATCTTGCCCTTTTACTTTTTCTTTTTAAATATTGATGGTGTAGGTAAATTCGTAAATGTCTATGAATCATTATGTCGAAAATGCATAAAATGCATTTTTTTGGCATACTTTAGTTTATCATAGTAGTTTACATACATGTAAAATTGTCTCTATGGCTGTTTGTAGTTTCGTACCTCTCTACTTGTTACATACACCATATCGTGTGGCATTAGACCTTTAAGGAACTATTGTTATCTACAGTAATCAAACACTAACAATCTATTGAAAAACCTACTTTAAGTAAGTATGTAGATATTATAGATACAGAGACGTGTTAATAGTACATTATGATACAAGTGTGCTAAGTTAGTCATTACAGTCGAGGTGGATTGTAAGCCCGAGCTGAAGGCGAGGGCTTTAAGGAACCGAGAGCTGTAATGACTAAATGGTATGCATCAGTGTCATACGACTATTTTCAACACACTTGTGAAGAAAATAAAATAAGTAGAATCATTTAGTAGGTATAATAAGTTTATTTATTAAAAAAACAATTAGTGAATGAACAGTTTGTGAAATTATAATTAGGTACTTTAGATGGGCTAGGTAGGTTAGTTCAGCGGAGACCCTAGCTTGGAGAAGAACTAACAAGAAACTCCGGAAATCAATTTATTATAATCACTCTTAACAAACATAAAAATTACAAAGAGTGAGCAAAAAACACAACGCTGGTAATACTAAATTTACCTTTCATACAAAATAACACGCAATGGCGGAAACGTCAAATTTAGTTCCAAGTTTGCCTACTGCCAATTTATGTGGCGCGATCTCTATTCTCAAACAACTTTTTTTTAACTCAAAACAAACTTTGTATAAAGTATGACACACTTCCCCGTATTGACCTTATTATGCGTTTACCCAGAGCGTGCACAAATGTCAAATTGACAAAAACTTCATTTTTTACTGTATAGTATTATATTATCTGTGCCTACTGCAAATTTATGTGGCGCGATCTCTAGTTTAATAGGTTGTATAACTTTACAGCACAAGTGCGATAATATAATACAAAAGTCACAGTTTGATAATATGTCAAATTACATGCCTAAATTCCGTGCAATAATAGTCACTTTATGAGCAAGTGTGTTGAAAACCATATTTGTTGTGGGGTTATGTTAAGGATGAAATTAACAAAACAAGCTATGTCACCGTTGAAGACATAAAAGTAGTAATAGAGTCAATTTAAACAAAATCACCACATGAAAATATAGTAACATCGTTACCTAAACGTATTAAATATTATATTGAAAACAATAGTGGGAACTTCGAACACCTACAAAAATGGCAAACAATTAATTTTATTCATTAAGACCTACACAATCGATATTTAAAGAGAAAAAGTGAAAAGGGCAAGTTTATTTTTTCAAAGCAACCGGGTTTGATACCCGAACTTAACCAGTTATTTTTGCAAATAAAGTATGAATACACTTTTCTTTTTATCAAAATCGGTGATATGGTTCGTAAGAACAAATCTTCATATGTCTTATAGTTTCAGACTTTCCTGTATCTACTGACCGATTTGAATGCGCCACCCTGTATATTATGCACTAGAGTCAAATAATTATTATGAAACTCTTATTGTAATAAAAACTATTGCCATCACTTCTTTGTGATAAACTTTCTGCAGACACGGCAATAATATATTCTACACAATTGTCGACTTCATACATTTTGGTTTCGATCACATAGAACTACAGCGTTAGTGTGAAATGAAGTTTATGTAGATTACGTGGACCAATTGCAAAGGTTTTAAAATTTTCGGTACTCGTTTCTTTTAAAAAATATACTATAATTACATTTGGTTGAATAAAAGCAAACTTTCATAATAAAGAATTTCCGTATAACATGTTTTGATTCAGTTTCTTTTAGTAAACGACGTCGGTTATTGATGTAGACATGATGTCTACCGAATTAGTATTGTGTTTATCCTACACATTCAAATTATTATGTCCCTATCAATCAGGCAGATAACGTACTACCAGCAATTTGACATATTGCGATTCCGCTCACTTTCCCAAGCGCTAACTGTGTTCTGGTAACTGGTGCGTTGCAATGAGCACACCACGTACGTACGAACATACACCACCGCAATTAGCTGTTGTTAAGCCTTCCGATAATCGGATCGGCTTAGAATGCAACAGATATTAAGCTAGAGTAACATCAGAAGTATCTATGGGGTATTATATTATCTGTGCTATGGGTATGACAGGAGTATGGAGACGTAGATGGTAGGAGACGATAACACTGCTTCATCATATAAAAGGATACTGATTTGGACTGTAGATATGATAACCTGTGCTATTTGATCTTCTGTGTCTTAACTTTTTTAAATGTGTACGCTGACCACAATTATATTTTTCTCTCACTGATATCATCGCCACCTAATGAAATGGTCACCTATTCTGGCCGGGTCAAACGCTGCTTTACGAATGAATGAATACTGCCACGTCCACCCCGCTGAAGCCGTTGTTTACTATATTAAACGTATGTTCACTTTTCAAGATCACAATATCTATACCATGTTATGTCGACCTCTTTGAAGTTTACGGATGCGACGCATAAGTAATTGAGTTAGTAATTTATAAACCGGTAACATACCTTTCCAAAGCTCTGTGATTCCAGATATTAATTATACCTACCTATGTTGGTATTAGAACCAACCCTAATTGATCACCTCGGATGCTATCTCTTTGAGCGCTATGTTTTTTACTATTGGTATATTAGGAAATTATAAAAGTAGATTAAATCTATATTTTTATATAACTCTGTTTTTTAGATGATAAAGACTTATTAAATAACTAAAAATAATATTTATTACAAGCGTTGTGTAATTTTTTATCTATTTTCAATTATTAGTCAACTAGCGACCCGCTCCGGCTTCGCACGGGTATGAAATATATAGCCTACTCCACTATTTAATGGATTTTATTATACATATAATCCTTCCTCTTGAATCACTCTATCTATTAAAAAAACCGCATCAAAATCTGTTGCGTAGTTTCAAAGATTTAAGCATACAAAGGGACATAGGGACAAGGAAAGCGACTTTGTTTTATACTATGTAGTGATGACCGACCGTCATGTGACATGCCACACAGTCGAAAAAGTTCAAGACAATGTAATAAAAGTATCACTTTAAAAATCACTGTTTTATGTCAAGTAGTTCTAAGTGAAATTAGCATTTTATTATAATATTATTTAACGTCCAATGCGAATGTTCAGAATAGATGATGAGTTTTTTTATTTGTAATACAAACTTAAGTTTTTGATCATTTTCAAATATCGCATCTTCGGGACCAAACTCGCACTTATGCAACAAACCTAATTTTACAGGAGAGCGATTTTTCACTCTAAAATTCTCTTTCAATTACGCGTAATGACATAACATACTCCCCCGCCTCACCGCTCCATTTTTCAAAGGATTTTAAAACTTTTTGCTGTGTATATAAAGTCGATTATCGTGGTTAATTCTGTGTACTTAAGTCATTTTCGTAAAAAGTTGCACAAGTGCGAGTTTGGTCCCGAAGGTGCGATATTATAGTTTTAATATTAATAAGATACTTTGTTAATATTATTTTATAATATCATACTTAATATGTAACATTATCGTGCAAAGTAGAATCAATATTATATTTTTTAAGATTGTACTTCTTCGTTTTATTAAATAATTTTATTTTTTTATTTATTAAATTACAATTTTTTTTATTGCCTTAGGTTTATTAAAGGCTAGTATTCAAACAAACATCAAAACATGCAAAAATTCGTACTAAAATTGCTGAATTGTACATCAAAATAGTATAGCCCCAACCAAACCTAACCAACTACCTACGCATAATAGCTATATTTTTGGTGTAATTTTCAGTATTTATGACATCATAATAATATATATTTTCTTTTATTTTAAAACCACAATCACCGATCCCTAGAGGTGGCGCTATAATTATTAGGCAAAACTCGTCTTAAGCTGATGATAAGCTGATGATAAGCTGTCCTTCTTTGTCAGGTGGTGATAATCTGGTTAGAAATGGTATACCAAACTATTAAATACGTTGCCTATTGTTTAATCGTTATTCTATGCAATGCCTACAAATGTATACATAGCTTAAGCAAAGTGTAAAATAGCTTATAAAATGAATGTCATTTCATACGTTGCCTGACCGGCGCCGGGATTGTATAAAATGCCTAGGCATTGTATAAAATATCTGCAATATACACATTGCTCATGACAGTCTTGTCTGGATTTGTATTTTCGACTCGAGGTGGCTAATGTCTAATGGCTCAATTTAAATAAGGAATGTACCTATGGAAAATACCAATGAAGCAGATCCATTCTATTGAAATCTCAAACAACTTATTTACAATGTTTGAGCACATCAAAAATACATAATCGATGATATACATCCTTATAAATGTTTTGATAGTATAGTGGTATTGCAGACATTCTCACTGTCAATAAATTATTTTACAACGTGTCTGGTGATTTAGTCACGCCCGCTTTACTCCTTATACGTTTAAGTACCATAGATTACACCAACATGAGAAGATTTATTATTTAAATATACCCTATTAGTGCCTAAATTAGGAAAGAACACACACACTTATGCAACGCTACACTTTTCAATATTATGTTACCTATGCAGAAATGGTTGACTTGTTCCAAATTATAAATAAATTAAAATGTTTATTGATATCCTGACGTTCTTAAATATTTATTTCATTTCTTCGAAATTGTACATTATTAATTATAACTTTTAAAATTAAAAACTTTTTCGATTCAGCGAACGCAATAGTGTTGGTTGAGAGAGTGATGAAAGAAACTGATAGTAAGATTTGGGACGTGCGTTGTGCAAGCAGGATTCAGAAAGGGTATGGGATGGGCAAATATTCTCGTTAATGAGCATTACCAAAAATTTTCTAGCAAGTGACTTTCAGGTGTATTGCTCTTTCATAGACTTAGAGAAGGTGTATGATAGGGTGGTAAGAACGGAAATGAGGAAGGTGTTGTCTGCGTTTGGGTTGGAGGGTCAGCTTGTGCGTGCACTCCAATTATTGTATGATGGTTTCAGTGCATGTGTGAGAGTAGGTGATTGTTGCAGGGACTGGTTTGGCATCTCTCGGGGTGTTCGTCAGGATTGTAGAGCTTCACCTTGGCTTTCCAACCTATTACTGTTTGACAAATTCGTGTGAAATGGGTAAGTTTGTCATCAAATGGCTCTTGTACGCGGACGATCAAGTGTCACTTGCGTCGTCGGTGGATGAGTTGCAGAAGATGATGGATATTACATGCAAGGCTTTTGAAAGAAATGGTATGAAGATGAATAAGAATATAAGTAAAAGCAAAACTATAGTTTTTGAGAGACCGGAAAGTAAGACAGAGTGTGTTATTAAAGTGCATGGTAAGGAAGTGGAACGAGTGGGAGTGTGAATTTGACAAGCATGTTTACCAGACATGAAAAATGTGAATGTGATATTGTAAGGATAGTGAGAAAGGGAAATGCGATGAACGGGGCTGTGAGCGGTACGACGTCTAATCAGTTAATGTCAGACAGGGAACGACTGGCTGTTGGACCCTACGCTTACGTATGCTATAGTATATATTGTAGTGAATGCTGGGTTTGGCAGAACAGACATGAAAGCAGTGTTAAAAAATAGAAATGTGCTTCCTCAGGGAAATCTGTAATGTAAGATTGATTGATATGGAGTAGATGTAGTGACAAAAATAGAGAAATGTATGTTGAGGTGATTTGGGCACATGGAGCGGATGGATATTAGGAAAGTTTATGTGGAAGGTAGACTTGGATGGGGTAGGTCACGTAGAACTTATACAGATTAAATTAAATACATTCTTCCCAAGGGGGGAGTACATAGCGTGAGGAATAGAAGAGCATAGATGAGAAGGTTCATTGGTGTGAGTAAAGCAACAGAGATTTGTCAGTATCGTTCCAGGTGGCGATAGATAGTCCGTGCCTATCCACTTGAGAACGTAGAGGCGTGAATTAATGTATGTATGATTCAGCGACCAAAGAAAGAATATGATATGGCAATTTAACCTTACTAGTAAGTTCTTACATTATTAAATTAATATTTTACCTAAACTACTTAAAGTTGTTTTTTTAATTCACAAGCTTGACTGCTATAATCAGTACATGACCCCTACGGTCTTAGTGTCATCTGGAGTAACACCTAAATAATCTCAATCGATTGCATACTTTGTTAATTTACACAGAGTTATTCATTTATGCACGCAAGCTCTTTTCCCGCGTCTCACGCTTTTTTAATTCGATGATAGCAAAGGAGTGAGTGCGATACGCCCGACCGCGTGTGACGGTGAGCCCCTCGAGTCCAGCCACGCTCAACACAACAGTTTGTTCTTATGGACGCCGCAAACGGCTGTGTTAACCGGTTTTTATTCTCTTACACGTTCGATTTAAACTTGACTATGATTTCATAATTTCCGTAAATCTTTTATGAATTAACATTCTATTAGTATTTTGCATGTACCATCTAGATAGACTCTTTTACAGTTTGTTATTCGGAAACAGTTTTGATTCAACGAACATTTTTCAATATTTGTTAAAAACATGGTAAAATAAGTGCATTGGTGTTTGTTATTTACTAAACATTTTTAGTGAGTTCAAGTCATCAGCAATACTAAAATTGTGAATATTGACTGATCGTGAAAATTGCAGATTACATTTTGGATTATCAAAAAAAGTTTCCGTAAGTTTAAATGATAGTGGATCTGTGGTGTGTTTGGTTTTATTGTGGTTTTGGTGGATATTTGCTTGCTTTTCTATCTCTCGTACTAATGTCGTGGCTCGGAGGAGTTGACATTATTTTTGATTTCAACGCAGAAACTCAAGACACGCTTTTCCATCCCGTCGTTCGGTATAATAGACACCCTAATTTTTAGTTTTTTAATGAAATTTGTCTGTAATACTGTAGGAAAATGTAGCTGAGCGATATACGTTGGGTAAGAATTCCGTCCCGTTCATCCCAACTCAACCCGATAGTTAAATCTTCCGAGGATATGTGACCGAGGAGATATAAAGTATTAACGTAACGTGGGGACAGGGGTAATTATTTTTAACGTTTCACTCAAAGCTATAATTGCGCTACCAACGCTATGTATCAATGTAGTACGATGCTTAATGAAAAAATCAAGCAGGAAAGAACGAGAAACGATTTATTCTGTAGATTACTTTACAATACTCAGTACTGTCATTGAGTCTGTTTTTAGCTTGTATTGTATAAAGCAAACCAACTATTCAAATTTACCAAAACCCAAGAAATTTGCTTACCACTAATATTTTAGGAATGAATAGTCAGTAATTCCTAATGTATTGTAAAGTATTAATGTATACACAACGATATACAACGAACAAACATTTCTTATATTATGAGCACCTACTAGTTTAATCAGCCTGAAGGAAAGAAAGCGTGATGTAGCGCTTGCAAGTAGATATCTTACATGTTTTCTCCAATGATTATATCGCAATTACATAGATGAACCCTGACAAGAAGTTTATAAAACTAAATTATTGAAAGTACCCTACGTGACTAGTGATTTTACTTATCATAATGCCTAGGCACTGTCTAAGACTGATCCCTCTGAATGAGCAGGTTTACTCACGATCTTTTCCGTCACGGTATGCCATGCGTAACCACTTATCATAAAGAAATGCGAAACTAAAGGAAAGTTGCGTTTTTATTATAGATTGTTTACAAGTTATTGATCTGTTTGGTTTATGCAGTCAATCAATAGCTCTTCATAGAATATAGTTGTGTCTAATAATAAATTAACAGTTTATTTTTATATTTTATTGGTGTTGTCCTGCTAGCTGAGTCGTAAATATTACGATAACTAGCCTTCTCGCCGGCATATCATAGGACTTGACTTAGAGGCTAAATGCTTAGAATCTAAATGGTGATTTGCGGCCACCTGCTATCGATATCCCATATTAAGGCTATCACTACCCCAAAAGATGTGCTTAAGATGAACCCTATCTCGGAAATTCGAAGCACTGTGAAGTCAAAACAAGGTCGTGACAATATATGGAAGTTATTGTACAAGCATACAAATTAAAATCTTGATCGGGGTGTGATACTAAGTTGCTGTCATTCATAAGATTGAATTGCCTACTCATTAAACCACAAATCTTTATAGATTGTGTGGTTTAATGAGTAGGCAATTCAATTATCAACAAATTCAAGCTTCTCCTACACTAGCACGGTTATTTGGAATGCATTACAACACTTACGTAGGCTCCACAGTCGTATGTTAATAAGCCTTTAGAAAGTCCCCATAAAACTGCTTGCTTACACGATTTTTCCAATTCCAAGAATTTCCTCACCTAGCAGTAGTTCAGCGGAACAAATTGCTTTAATGAAATGGTCTAGTCTAACCGATCTAATAAGATCACTAGTTATGGTCTGCTAATCCGTAATATTTGAAGATAGATATATCTCGTATAAGATTTAAGATACATACACACTTCATACCTTTAATACTTACACAGTCAATAAGTAATTCGTTTCCAGCGCAGCGGCTAGTAAATTAATCGCTTAAGAGCACTCCCTAACATATCGAGAATAAATACGGGTGGCTAAGGACTGACTATAATGCTAAAAAAATAACACAAAATACTAAATACTCATATAATTAAACCAAGCATTCAGATCAAGTCCCATAAAAACCATAAAAATGTAATTATATCGAGTTAATTAATAGATAGCATCGAAAAATTTGTATCTGAATCTGTTGAAAGACAGTCAAATCCACAATAAATTTCGACGGCATAGATTTCTATGTAGATAATATCTCTGTTGTGAGTGGGAGGAGGTTGATTAGTTACTCTTCTGAACGCTTATAAATATCTTTAATTAAAGAAAAGAATGGCGACCTATTACGAATTCTTTATGTAGTCAATTTATATGCTGGAATAAGATTCCGTGCTGGTCGAAAACTCAAAAACAATTATTATATAAATTAAAATACCAACAAACTATAATATTTACATTACAATAAAAAAAATAGATTAGTGATATACAATCTTGTAGTTAAAGAGAATATTAGATTTATTCATCCATGTGTATAATAATATTATTAGAGTTTTAGTACGGATCCCTATTTTTTTTTTCAAAATGAAATATAGCCTATGTTACTCAGGGATAATGTAGCTTTCCTAAGAATTTTTCAAATTGATCCAGTTGTTTCCGAGCCTATTCGCGTCGAACAAACAAAAAATCAAACCTTTCCTCTTTATAATATTGGTATAGTTGATTGAATAAACATATATTCTACAATGACATTGATAATATAGGATATATATTTGATTTGTAACACAAATACGCATAGAACTAGCTAGGTAAGAAATGTTTATTACGTTAAGTGCTAACTGAAATCAACTTACTACTACCCTCTCGAATATGGCTACATCTACTTACTATTATAATTAATAGTAAGTAGATGTAGCCATACTGGTCTTGATGCTTAATTATACAGCTTATGTAGTTAAACATCCAAGTGACCTAACGCCTATTGAATACGAACAGTGGCAGTCTAAACCTCAGGTCACTATCAAACGTAACACAGCCGAGACGCGAATGAAATGAAAGTGAGTGGTCGCTGTGCCTCGAAAAAGCAGGGCCTTTGACCCCATCGAACAACAAACGAGATTCTTATTCATTATCCAAAGCAGCAGCAAGGGTTTCCGCCTGCATTCCTAAAAGTTTCCACCTAAAACCTTCAACCGTAGATTACATCAAAATTGTGAGGCTTACTCGAATGGTCTTAGACTTAAAAGGATGTAAACATCTGAAATTCGTTGTTATCCTTTTGCGAATGTAATTTTCTCAAATGTCACATTTCCATTCGAGTCAAAATAATGTAGTGGCTAAAAATCTTTTTTGTTTTTAATCTTACAGTTATTTTATATTAATCACGATTGATAATATCAAGTCAATTTCTTCAGTTCACCACAGATGTCCAACATCGTTTCACTAAACATTTATAATTAAGAACCTGCAGTCGTGTAGGACATATTACTGCTGTGCATTTGTCAACTTTGAGGTGAACTGTGCGCTGTATCAGATTCCGCGTGTTGCGTGAGATAATGCGTTGTTGGCCCACGAGACAATGGTCGGCTGCGGTGCTTTCTAAAGCCGCCAAATTGAGCGGCTCATTGTACGCGGATTCACAAGGTTTTTCACTTATCATGACATTGGAGCTATTATTGCCACGATCAAGTTTTGAATTCTATCTACAGTTCAACATCTGTCTAATGAGAATTAATTGATTGAAGATTATATATCCTTGTTTATTCCAAGGTATTATTGTATTAAGGTAAATATTTAAATTGATGATTTGCAAGCTCAAAGTGCGTAAAAATCTTTTATTTGCAATCCGATTAATATGTATTTTGGTGTAGGTCTCATCAGCTCTGCGCCCAATGACAGACATTACAATATGGATGTGCAGTTAGCAGAAAGGCAGTTTCATTGCAAAAAAACAGTTGAACGATTTCCATGAATCAATAATATTAGACTTTCGTTCCGCTGTGGCTGACCGTGGCCCACAGTAGCGGTAGTGCACGTAACAAAACAGGTATAGCACTACAATTACTATTGTTAACCTAAACGTCGATTGTGTACGCTGGGGTCATGCATATTCTACTGATCTGGGACTAGCCTGGGCTGTATCTACTTGTCCAGAGAGGGCACTTCGTAGTCAGGCGCTGAAGCAGCAACCAATTCCTATTTAAAACTCAAACTTGTTTATATTTAATAAAAATAGATTAGTGTACATTCATTGCAACTTTGTTTCCTGTATCTTAGGATTAAGTGAAACGAGATGGAATGGATTCGGTGAAATAGCATCAGATTTTGGCTCGACCCTTCTATACAGTGGACGAGAGAGGGTGGACGAGGACGCCCCTCGGGAGTATGGCGTTGGACTGCTATTGAGCCATAGCGCGAAGAACAGCCTTTTGCACTGAAAACCGATATCTGACAGAATTATTACAGCCCGGTTCTCCTCGAGAGTCAGAAAAATCACCGTCATCCAGTGTTATGCTCCAACTGACTCGGCTCTTCCGGATACGAAAGAGAAATTCTATGAGCAGCTGGAGTCAACCATGAGGAAAGTGAGGAAGCGGGACATCGTGATACTGATGGGTGACCTAAATGCCAAGATGGGCTCGGACAACCTGGATCGTGAACACTACATGGGTCGCGAAGGTGCGGTCAGGGAGATAAACGTAAACGGAGAACTCTTTGGCGACCTTTGCTCTGCACACAATCTGGTTATCGGAGGAACACTGTTTATACATAAGGAATGTCACAAAATCTCCTGGATCTCTCCGGATGGTGTGACTCGTAACCAGATCGATCATATTGCGATAAGCAGAGCCTGGAGAACATCCTTACTCGATGTTAGAAACCGTCGCGGCGCTGATGTGGATAGCGATCATCACCTTGTTGTCGCCAAAGTACGTCTCACGATGGCCGCCCCTCGTCGTAAAGTAGAAAAGGCATCTAAACAGTTCAATTTGAAGAAACTTAGCAGCGAGGAAGTTAGAAATGAATTCAGCGTCACCCTGCGAAATCAATTTGATCTCCTGGAAGAGCTGGATGACGAGGACATGGATGAAGCTTGGGACCGTGTGTCCACTGCTTTTACTAAAGCTGATCAGAAAGTCCTCGGCTACAAACATAATAAGCAAGAACCGTGGATGTCTCAAGAGCTGTGGTATACGATAGAGAGAAGACAGGGTGTTAAGATAGAGCTGTTGGCAGCTGATACCACAGTTGCAAAAGACGGCCTCGGTGAGGAATACACTGCCCTACGTCTCCGAATCAAACAACTGGCCAGACAAAACAGACGACGCACTGCAGATGAGCTGGCGGACCAGGCTAACGCAGCAGCTGAGATAGCTAACATGAGAGAGTTGTATGACGTTACCAAGCGCCTATGCAATAAAAAACTCTCCTCCAAAAAGCCGCTGAAGGACGCCTTGGGACAACTGCTGTGTACCACAGAGGAACAACTAAAATGATGGACTGAGCACTTCACCAACCTGCTGACCATATGCCAAGGCCAATCAGAAGTTGCTTCAGAAAGCCCCAGATCGCTCCTAAATCTGCCTACGACTCCACCAAGTTACGCAGAAGTAGTTGCCGCCATCAAACAACTGAAGGCGGGTAAGGCACCGGGAGTAGACAATATAAATGCAGAGCTCCTAAAAGCGGATCCGGTTAGGTCAGCCGAATTACTTCAGCCCCTCTTACAGCGTGTTTGGGAGTCGGAGCGTGTTCCTAATGGGTGGAAGCAAGGTTTGCTAGTAAAGGTACCGAAGAAAGGTGACTTATCAGCCTGCGATAACTGGAGGGGTATAACCCTTCTACCCACGTCGGCTAAGGTACTAGCAAAAGTACTCCTCAACCGTATGTCCCCTGAAATGGCGAGGACACTTCGCGAAGAACGCGCAGTCGACGCTGAGTTGAGGGCGGCTGGGTTGAGTTGGAGGGACGCGGAGTGCAAGGCACAGGATAGGAGCGGTTGGCGACGTCTCACGAAGGCCCTTTGTACCACTGGGGTACCATAAGATGATGATGATCCGACACTGGTTGTCCTTAATATATTATACTATTGCTGGTTCGGAAACCCTAACTCAGAAAAGTATCAATAAGTATCTCCGGCTGATATGATTCAATTCAATGGTCTTCGACCTTGCGACCAGTAGTGCCTTCAAACAGCCAACTACTAAATTTTTAACATCCTGTTCTACAATATGATTAAAGAAATGCAATAAGTATTATTGCCGACAGAGGATTTCTTAAATAGACATTTTAAAAAGTTAACGATTTAAAAATATTGCATACTCAAAGAAACAAACCTGTGTAAAAAAATTATTTTAAACTATTAAGACCATTAACTCTTTCGGGGTAGTCAAGAGGTTTGGAAATCCATGCTTCGAATTGCGGAGGTATTTTATGGTATTCTATAATCACCTCCACCAATGTAATATTCAGTGCATTTCACGGATGTATGTACATAGAGTACCCGCCACATAAGGTGGCAGTTGGGGGCGTCGCCACAGTCGCGTAATCCAGTGTTGCCAGTAAACACGCCAAAACTAGCACTCACTGTGCCATACGGCTCGATACATTATATTGAGGTTTCATTTGTAACGATCTTTGGTTGCAGAGCTATAAACTCAAATAAAACAAATTAATATACCAAAGTCAAAAGTCAAAATATTTTTATTCAAAATAGGCCCTATCATAAGCTCTCTTTGAAAGTTATTTTATGATCTAAGTACAAATTAAAAAAACTATATATTGACAAAAGGAATATATATGAGTGAAGTGGAAGGGCGGTTACGTAGGGGCCGGCCTAATAAGACATATATGTAACAGTCAGATAGACGCTATATTGAAAAAAGGTGACGTTAGGAGTACCTATAACCGCCGAGAGTGTATTAGAGAATGTATGAATGTCAATGAAGCGAAAGTGGTCTGTCAGGATCGGGACGAATGGGGATCCGTGATCTCTGCCTACCCCTCTACAGGGAATCAGGCGTGATGTGTATGTATGTATGTAAAAAAACTATTTCAAACATGGCACTGAGCATTGTCTTTACATATTTTTACCGAGGTTAGTTCACCAACCATTTCGGCTGCTCAAGATGCCACGTCATGAAGACCACGACCGCTCTGATAAGAGCGTAACGATTGAGAAGAAGAAGTTCAGCGGAGACCCTTGGAGAAGAACTAACAAGAAACTCCAGAAATCAATTTATTATAATCACCCTTAACAAACATAAAAATTACAAAGAGTGGGCAAAAAACACAACGCTGGTAATACTAAATTTGCCTTTCATACAAAATAACACGCAATGGCGGAAACGTCAAATTTAGTTCCAAGTTTGGCTACTGCCACCTTATGTGGCGGGTACTCTATATTTGTTACGAAAATGTTCATAGATAATCAGAAAATATCATTTTCTTTGATACATGTTCCGAGCTTTGAAACCTGTACCCGCTGATATAGAGTCTAATTTCCAACGACAGAGCTTCGCCGATGTAATTAATGAGTATAAAATATTTTTTATTTATATAATTTTCGGCCTTCATTCTCAAACGTGTTACCAAAATAAAAAGTTATAATATAAAACGTTTTAAATACACAAGACAGATTCTCCTAAGTTTTAAAAACCGTTAGACGGGCACCCCCAAGATTTATATAAAAGACATAACTTAGACGTGTTGAATTCAAGGGGTAGAATATTAGGGATCATTGAACACCCTCAACTTTTTTATGAGATGTCACTGCTAAAGTTGTTTAAAGTTAACCAAGACATTTACGAATGAACGGAATAGATTGAATAAAAATTTGTATAACCTTTCAACACATTTTACACGTTGTTGGATATAAAAATACGGATAGGTATTTAATATTTTATCTTTCAAGGAATATACTACGAGTACTGTATGTATATTTACTTGTAATTACCTATGCTAATATTGTGTAAATTTTATAAAACTGTTGTAGTTTGTTTGATTGCGCTAGTATTTAAGTATAACTAAAATACCAACTGGATTAATTAAAAAATAAGTTGTATAAAGCATTAATCAAGGAATGTTTTATATCATCACGCTACAATCATTAGAGGACAAGAAACAGCGGAGTATGTTTAGAATAGCACGAACAATTTTTTTTTGTAGTTATTTTTCGTCCGTATTGAGGGACAATCTATGATATTTTATTAACTTCTGAATGAAACCCGGCTACGCTGGACGAGTAGGTACTAGTTTTTGTTGTAAATTGTCAGTATAGACAGAGCCATATAACACAAAAATAATATTGAAAAATGGAATGTTTGCCAATGTCATTAGAATATAACGAAATAAATATATTTCGTTTATGAATTTTACGGACATGTAACTGGTAAGTTTCCTCACGATGTTTTCCCTCACCGTAGTATTAGACGCATTTCGTAAATGTATTTTTATTACGAAAATGTACAAAGAATGTAAGAAAACTTCAAATCTATCCGGGGATTGTACCCTGTAGCCACCTCTCAACGAACTGAGCTAAGCCGATTTTACCATACCGTTACACAACCTGTAATGCTCAATTATTAATACCTATATATAAGAGAAAATAGAGTATTTTTAAAGCACAACATTGAGTTATGATAGAATAAGTTAGGTATAGCAAAAGAAGCATGTGAGTAGGTGTTAAGAGTAACATTGAAGAAAAGAGATTAATTATTATCTTGTGATAAGGAAAACTTCGTATTGTGATACTACTGTTAGGATTGAAAAGGGCATGCTTCAATGGTTTGCACATGATATACGGATAGTAAATAGATAAAACGTATTAGAGTACCCGCCACATAAGGTGGCAGTAGCCAAACTTGGAACTAAATTTGACGTTTCCGCCATTGCGTGTTATTTTGTATGAAAGGTAAATTTAGTATTACCAGCGTTGTGTTTTTTGCCCACTCTTTGTAATTTTTATGTTTGTTAAGGGTGGTTATAATAAATTGATTTCTGGAGTTTCTTGTTAGTTCTTCTCCAAGGGTCTCCGCTGAACTTCTTCTTCTCAATCGTTACGCTCTTATCAGAGCGGTCGTGGTCTTCATGACGTGGCATCTTGAGCAGCCGAAATGGTTGGTGAACTAACCTCGGTAAAAATATGTAAAGACAATGCTCAGTGCCATGTTTGAAATAGTTTTTTTACATACATACATACACATCACGCCTGATTCCCTGTAGAGGGGTAGGCAGAGATCACGGATCCCCATTTGTCCCGATCCTGACAGACCACTTTCGCTTCATTGACATTCATACATTCTCTAATACACTCTCGGCGGTTATAGGTACTCCTAACGTCACCTTTTTTCAATATAGCGTCTATCTGACTATTACATATATGTCTTATTAGGCCGGCCCCTACGTAACCGCCCTTCCACTTCACTCATATATATTCCTTTTGTCAATATATAGTTTTTTAATTTGTACTTAGATCATAAAATAACTTTCAAAGAGAGCTTATGATAGGGCCTATTTTGAATAAAAATATTTTGACTTTTGACTTTGGTATATTAATTTGTATTATTTGAGTTTATAGCTCTGCAACCAAAGATCGTTACAAATGAAACCTCAATATAATGTATCGAGCCGTATGGCACAGTGAGTGCTAGTTTTGGCGTGT
This sequence comes from Leucoptera coffeella, assembly GCA_030578115.1. Classification (NCBI taxonomy): domain Eukaryota; kingdom Metazoa; phylum Arthropoda; class Insecta; order Lepidoptera; family Lyonetiidae; genus Leucoptera; species Leucoptera coffeella. Next base: position 195,084 of record JAMBLF010000274.1, on the reverse strand, counting down.
TTACTGGCAACACTGGATTACGCGACTGTGGCGACGCCTCCAACTGCCACCTTATGTGGCGGGTACTCTAAGATATGTGGACGAGGAGTAGAGAAGTTATGTAGGGGTCGCCCAAAGAGACATATGACAGTCAGATAGAAAAAATATGATAAAGATGACGTTAGAAGTACATATACCCGCTGAAATGAGGAGTATATCAATGATGTGGAAGATTTTTTTTTTTCACTATTTGGTGATCTCAGTCTCTCAGGGGCTTTATACATAACAGTAGTAGGCAGACTACTGTTATGTATAAAGCCCTTGTAACAAATATTCACAAACTGTAGGAAATTTCTTCAAAAATGCAATTGCTCGTCATATTATGTTGTATTGTCAGCCGTCCACTGCGCTTTCATTAGGAAGAATACAAGTGTCACACGATTATTCAATGGAGTGTTTTCGAATTTATAACTTCGCTTAACCTCATTTGAAAGAGGATCGAAAGTTGAAAGAATCTTTTTACAAATCGTACTCTTCTGTGTCATTACTATTCGATTTATACAATTACACTCATGGCTTTCATTCAAATGACCAATCGCCAAATTATACATGACTCAAATTTATTTACCTGTAGGCACATGAACATTTTGTAACCAATATTAATTGTATATGAACAACGCATGTAAATAACTTTCGTATAAAAAATCGTTTTGCCAGAATTGCTTTGACGATCTTCGCGGCGCGAATGGTTAACCACTAACGCTAATCGACAAGTCACGCGTTCGATACCCGGTTGAGAACTACGATTCTTCTGCTTTTCGGTCTTGTCGTTAATTATATATGTATTTAATTATCTTTAATAAGTATATAATTCTTAAATATACGTTGCCTAGCAATCTTTATAAAGATGTTAATTTATCTTATTAAGGGGCTAGTTCAAATGGTGTAAAAGTACATCAACTGGGCAACCTACTTCCCACAACGATGTGGCACATATATTTTGGCACCTAACCTTAGCCCCACGCTTCGAAGACGGCCTGTCCAGAAAAGTGCCAGCGTGAAAGGAATGACTCGCTTTCAACCAGTGTCCCGACACCGATTCAGCAACCGCCAGCAAGCGGGCTCTCTCTGTAGGTAAAACAACAAAAAAAATATATAATTTATAAAAGACTTCTCTTTAGACTAATCTTATGGTTTATGTTTGCTACGAAGTCATTTAGATTAAGGAGAGATTGCCCGTTTCTTTTGATCTGCACATTGCACAATGTATCTTAAAATCTAAGGCGAAATATCTTCGCTAAAGAATGCATCAGCATCCATTAGTCAGTTTTCTTTCTACAACCGCCTATTCATTGTGGCTAACGACTTTTCGATGACGAGAGCGGATACACTTTCTCCGCTAACATATATTGTACAAATCACAAATAGATTTGAATCGTCTATTAATCGTATTGATCGCCTGTATTGAAATCGTTGCGGAAAGTTCCATTTATAAGGCAGATGAGCGCGGTAATATATTTATTTATACACGTCTTGGCACAGGACTGGTATAAGCACTCGCCTATTTAAGTTGTTTAGCCGTATAGCTCGAGGCGTCTGGGGTCATGTCACGACCCAACGATTTGTTCCCTCAAGAGGGTATTTTTCCAAGCGTGCAGATAATTTAGCACAATCATGCGAAATTTTTTCCTGACAATGGCTCTATATTCCCAGCGAGAAATACGTATATTTTCAAGGAAACAAAGGGTCAAATATAATCTCTTAAAACCATTAATTAATGGACAGTACCAGAATTACAATCGGCTTATATAATTTTAAGGTTTCTAGTATATACATTAGGAGTATGTATTAATGTCAATGAAGAGAAAGTGGTTGGCAGGATTGAAACAAATGAGGAGAATGATCTCTGCCTACCCTAGTACCTAGTAGGTGAACCGAGGTAATGCGTGTTACGTGTTATCATACGGATACAAAAATTCATCTCCTCGGCACTCGAGATCCTGACGGCAATAGATTTTAATATACAATAATTGATTCTATTTGCCTTTAATCTGTTAGTCGCCGCCTGAGTAATGGCAAAGGAAGGCAGCTAATCAGCCTTCTATTTTCAGAAAAAGTGTTTATTGAGTTTAAATAAAGGTTTTAGAATTACTTAAAAAAAGGCGATAAATTTTTTTTTATAAAATGGTTAAGTGGTTTAGGAAAATATATTAAAAAGTCTTCACAAATGTTTTAAAGCTCTCGGGAGCTCCGGAATAGGTTGCCAATGCGCGTGCGCACTTTTGACCGATGATAAACCGGTTCCACCCAAACAGCCTGGCATTGTTTACAAAAAATAATCTTGCTGTAATGCAACTCTTGAACAAGGTTGCTTATATTTATGCTTGGTGTAAGAGAACAACTCGCCACCTATTAGGTATATTTGGCAATAAGTCGACTTTGTCTAAGAGACAAAAAATTTAAAGAAATTAACCGGTACCACGCAAGCTTTCCTTTGGTAAGAGATCATATTTGTGGCGCAAGTGTATATTAAAATTTCCAAAATAATAATAATCATATAGCAGTCAATGACCGGGCCACGCCACAAATCCTGTTAGGCGGTTAATAGAGAGGTACATAGTCTAAGGCGACCCGGAGCGTAGGGCGGCGCAGCGGAGCGTGCGATGGGCCCATTGTGCCCTCTCTCCCATGAAAGACCACATTTGGACTGCCAGAAAGACAACTGCGTTACGGCTAGATCGTCCTATGAGAGCAATTCACTGCATTAACACATCTAACCTTGAGTCGGAGGTCATTTCAGGTAGTCACTGATTCGTCGCACACACACCCTATACATGGAAAAGAGCTGTTCTCATTCACATATAAACAATTTAACATTTCCCGGAAAACAACGTAATAGGACTAAAAACTTAGGATAAGCAAAACTATTATTACACATCCTCAAAGTTAGAATATTATCTCTCATATTGAAAACTTTTTATTCAAAATAAGTAAGAGTACAGTTCATTCATTGAAAGCAAACATTTATGTGACACAGGTGGTCCCTTCTTAAAAATTCTACCGACTCAGGATTTATTGCGCAGTGCCATTTACAAAAAAAAAAATTATAATTGTTTTTTTTTATAATATAGCAATGCAATGCAGTGCGGCAAATTATGATAAAACGCAATCAATTTCCATTCAAAGATTTATTGACCTTTTGAAGCCTCAATGCCGCCACTTACAGCTTACATTTGTTCCTATTAATAATATTAAGAACATCACAGTTACTTTAAAATTTATCTATATTTTTTAAATTATATAAAAGAGACACTCATATAGGTACTGAGAGTCATATCATATAACTTATTGTTCTTAGATATAAAAAACACTAGTAAGCGAATGTTTATTCTAACAATCTCTATAGGGCTTTATTATCACTTGTCCGTCATTCATCTTCACAAAACTATGTCGTATCGTAATCAAATACGAGGATATTTCATTCTTCGCAATAGCATATTATGAATAAGCAGCCACGTTTACGTTATTTCCTCTTACCAATATTCTTTATTAATATCAATGGTATCACAACTCTCATATAGTTACTACTACTAGTACCTAACTATAATAATTAATAAGAGATATGATAGACAAACACCATATTGAAATAACGTGACGTTAGAAGAACCTATAACCGCCGAGTGTGTATGAGAAGGTGTATGGGTGTCAATGAAGCGAAAGTGGTCTGGCAAGATCGCTAAATGGGGATGCTTGGTCACTGCCTACCGCTCAACAGGGAATCAGGTGTGATGTGTATGTGTCACGAGATGAGTTTTGTCTCCAAGTTTCTGTCTACCCCTAAAGTATTTGAAGACAAGGGTAGTGCTATTTTCAGAGTCGAAGTGATCTGTTTCGTAAGTTGATTCTCTGACCGTGCAAAGCTAATCCCATAATAACAACGGTTGAAATAATTTGTTCGAGTTCACACATCACTTGTACAGTATTGCTTGGGCTTATCCGCGGATTGTGGCAACTGTTCGAGCAACGAGACTTAACTGTAAATAAGTAGTAGATTAAACTTACTTGTATAATATAATACCGCGTTTGAGCTCTTTTCATTGAAAATGAAGTTTTCAGTCTTTCTATGTACGATTGCACAAAATAAAATATACTTACGAAGGCACTACTTCTACGATGAAAACCGTGAGGAAGCTGAGAGTTAGGTAACAGTATTCTACTGAATAATATATGTATGACATTCCTGGTAAAATACAATAATTATATTGTAGGAAACTATTACACCAATTGGACTAGTCGCTTTCTAAGTTCATTAAAGACTTGTGTTAAAAGTAGGTAATAGACTATAATAAAAAAAATTATTTACATATTATACAGATATCATATATACTCAACGACCAGACTGAAAGGCAGACGAACATTGCCTCCACCGGGACCTCACGATTAATATTTAGGTGGTTAACCTTTCACGCCCTGGAGATATTAATTGAACTTACCAAAGGGGCTAGTTCGGTACGTTTCGTTTCGTTTGGTAATGCCGATTGAACCCTAAGCAAAGTACAATGTTATTGAGTTTAGCGCACTGTAACTTCCTGATTATTTTCACCAAAAACGACAGTTTTTGCCTTGCAGGATCGTCAATAAATAACATAGGAGTTCTATAACGCAACGGAGTTAGTTATTCTATGGGCACTCCGAACCCGCATTTTAACCTGCTAGTCGGTACCCAATGTGACAAGTGGTATTCTGTCTTCATTGTAGTTGGCATTTTCCACAAATGTTTTTATAGGAACACCAACTCAAAACCTAAAGTTCCCATATTTATGCCTTTAAACTAACACTTAGCTATTTCATACATCATACACAATACCCCCAATTTTAGCAAGGCAATGTAGGTACTATGGCGATATATCGAGAGAGTCGAAATATGTTTATATAAATAAAGTGAAAGTCATTTTCAAATGTAGCATAAAAACATAAACAAATAAAATCGATAATTATTATGTTTGCAACTGGCAATTGCAACAAATAGCAGAAAGTAACTATGTTGCTTCCGTCTACCTAATGAAATTATACATTCTACGCCCAGAACGAAACATGATTCACTAAATACGCATAGATATTCGTAAACACGCATAACGTCCGTTCCGGAACCTTCGTTTAGGTATATACCTAGAGTATATAAGTAATTTTAAGTTTTTCAATTGGGGAAAATTAAAAGGCCTTTCATCTACCACATTGGCCGGGCAGTCGTGGCCTTTTTGAGTGTAGTATAGTTGGTTTACGACTTGTCTTTTAACTGCTTTGTATTTTCGCTGTCAAGTCAAACGTGGCGCGAAACTCTGGCTCGTTCGTTGCCATTCTAGGCATCTGTGATCATGAATTAAATCAATTTCTAATGAATCGCTCATGTTGGTTGCGTTACCATTGACACGCTTGCATTGTGTTACCGCCTCCGCTTCGGCGCGATGCCGTCTTTTAATTGTTATTCAGTGTTTTATATGCTAATTCTCTTATTGTACTTACGTTTCATATCTGCTAGCATAAACATTTTACACTAGATAGACTCAGAAAACCGATCGTTCAGAATACATTTTTGTAAGGGAGTTATAAAAAAGAGTTTCTTCATGTAGACATCATAACATTATAACATAAGTCGAATAATGTACAAAAACTGATTCGATATAATAAAATCATAGTTCCCAGATGTAATGAAAACAGAAATAAGGAGACGTAGCAAAAGACATCAACTTTAACAATAAGAGATATGTTGAACTTTCGTTTCACCATAATTAACATATAAAATTTTAAAACGCTGCCCTGAAAAGTACTTAACCATTTTAGATATCATGTTACGCCTACAAGCCACGCACAGTGAATCGTTTCATACAAGTTAGGACGCGGAAAGTCATAACCGAATCGAGGTGATGAACTGATACCAACCTGTCAAGTGATAGTCCACTGTTATAAAATTGTATGACACATACCTATCTACTCTATCATTTCTTATCAATGATGATTCAAAGCCAGTACTTAAGGAAATACATAATGTCAACAATATTTTTTACGTGTTTTTTCTTTCCGCCAATTATCTAATTTATATAAGTTACAGTGTTTTGAGAGCCATAAAAAAAATGTGTGATAAAGTCCAAGGTATGTAGTATTTAGTCAATAAAAATTTTGATCGTAAAACATTACAGTTTTTCTATAAAAAATATATCATTAATGGTCTCGAAACATGTCAATAAAATCAACATAATATAAATATTCACTAGACCTATTCTTTGTTGTACCGATTTGTACCAATTTTGATATATTAATTAAAATAATCGGTATTTATCGTAGTTTTGATAATTACCACTTTTAGACTTTACAAAAGTTTACATCATTGTTTTTTTGTCATTTTTGTAGGTTTCAAGTATGGAGTTCTAAACCACAAAAACATCGGAATAAGCATGTTATTAATTATGTTATGAAAAAATTTGGCTTCCGGAATGTGACTAAATCTTCAAAAAGAAAAATCGACCAGAAAATTGGGAGATTATCGGGAGATTAAAATTTTGCTTGTATTGATGCATAAATTTTTTTTTTTTCTTAATAAATGCTTTATTTTTTTATAATTTCTATGTTTTATTACTAGTCAGTTAGTTGAGATCGCAAAAACACAAAAAAATAATTTCCGTGTCCTAACTTGTATGAAACGATTCACTGTGCCACGGACCGTAAGTGACGAGAATTTCCTTCGTAGATTCCGAGTAGGTATACTTCCTATGATGTGCCGAGCTGAACGGTAGCTGTTGAAAAAAAGTTTGTTGTCGTTCGTTTGTATCCAAAGCCATGATATATATGTCTGTGTCTGTACATGTAATCGAAATGAATGATATGATATAGAGTTTTAGACCTTGATCCACTGTTCAGGGTGAACGGCTACACATTGCAATGTCGAACCATCGCTTGACAATGCACTTCTGTGGGAACATGATTTACGAGCACTTTCAGAAGTAAATATTTTATCTGTCGTGTAATTTGTACAATCTGATCGTTTTATGAAAATCATCTACTTATTATTAGATTATTTCTGTCTTAAGTTTCACAGACACAGACATTCACATCCTTCATTTCCTTCCGAGGTGGACAGTCGTCGATACATTATATGTACGACAACTGTACGAATGGAAATTAAGTGTAATTTATATGATAATGAAATCTCCTATCCATTAGGAAGGACGTGATCGTGTGTAAATAGATAGCGAGTAACGCCTTTCTTGGCGATGTTTACGAATATTTCAATCACACACTTTCGTAATCAAACACGTATTTAATAAAGCAATTCTTGAAAAACGTACTAGGTAACTACAAATTATGCAAACCAAAGTTGCTGGTTAAATATCAAGTGTGTAATGCGACAAATCGTTTAGTCAAAGATTGTTTGTACATTGTGGTTCCGGTATCAATGTGTTTGTGGAAAAAGTATATTTCCGTTTTGCCACATCACGTGTAAGTGCGTCTAATCAAACTGATGGAAAGATTTTTACGTAGACATCTTATGCAAAAATTGGAAGATTTTTATTTTGGAATTCTGAATCATATTCTTTTCTTGGAACCCACTGCTAGGTGCACTACATCTACGTACTTATAACCACTATTATCTATATTGTAGACGTGATCACATTATCATTAAAGCATAAAATGCATATAGATCGTAATGTCAGGTGGTAGCTTCATTGCCACATTGATATATATTATACTATTTGTTGCAGGCGAAAATAGGACGGCTTCATCATGTCTGCCGTGATGAGCACCCTGTCGCTGATCAGCGGCGGCCGCCGTCACCGAAAGCTCACATCTTCAAGGTATGCACTAACTAAATCGTTCTAATTACATACGCATTCACAACCCTTACGACAAAGGGATTTCCGGGGTGGTCACAACCTTGTAAACAATTATCGTTACCAATATTCCAATGTATATGCCTTGCCACAGATAATATAATACTATACGCCTTGCGATACAATTTCATGGTTTAGAAATAATTCTCTTTATCAAAATAATATATATAATGGATACAGAGAGCCCAAGATCGACAGAGTTGGCGTTTGCTAAAGGAGGCCTACACCCAAAAAAGGGGTTGAAAAAGGCTAGAGAGAGAGAGAGAGAGAAATAATTATTGAAATAAAAAAATCAGGAAGGGAATACTGCAAATCCGTTGTGCTGTAGTTGTTAGGAAAGTCTCAGAACTCCCAAAACAACACAGGGAGTGTCATTGTGTATTAAAATTGGATCTGTAAATGAGATTAGTTCTATGTTGCTTCCAGCGGGCGCAAATCGGCCCAGCTTTCAGAAGGCGGCGGAGACGAGCGGCCCCACAGGCATCTGCGAGTGCAGCAGCGCTCAGCGTCCCTGGTGGGTATCCAACTGCGCTTTTTTCACACATGTCACTTAGGCGTAGCCAAAGGTTTGCTTATATAACCAGTGGTGTTAGTATACGAGTACGGTATTATCAGACTATTGGTTCAATAGATAGCACCGGACGGTTATCTCTCAGTGTACAAAACTTTTCATACTAAAACCATGGAGTAGATCCAATATCTCACATAAAATTGTTAGTATCCATTGGGAATCTATTCTTACATAATATTCAGGTCTGAAGTAAATTACATACAAACATATATCCACGCCTCTACGTCAATAAGGGGATATGCCACCAGGAACGACCCTGACAAATCTCCCGTGCTTCACTCCTGACCCATTAGCCTTTTCATACATGCTCTTGTATTCTTCACAATTTGATCTGTCCCTGTTCTACGCGGCCTACCAGTTCAACTTTACCTTCCACTTTGACTCTATAAATTATTTTTGTATCCCTCCTTTCGTCCTTCCACACCATGTGTCCAAACCACCCCAACATACCATTCTCTATTTTCGTCATTATATCTTCTCTCAAACCATAACGTTCAGGATCACACTATCCCGTAGGTTACACACAATATTAAATTACTCATTTTCCGGAGGGACTTAACCTTTACTGCATTAATTCTGCTTGGCGTAGGGACCAGAACAGTATCACATTAAGTAACTTTTAACTATCTGCTCAACAATTGCTTTAGATAGTGACCCGAACTTCTGATTACACCGTAATAAATACTCATTAATCATTAAATTAATTTAGCTTATGTGTAATAGACATAAGGTACAAGGATTACGGGCCTTTGTGAGAAATTAGAGCCGGCCAAGTCTTTCATATACATTTTACGTGTACTTGGGTTAAAGTGAATACAGTGATTGAAGATCCATTGAATAATCTCACATCTTTTATTTATTTCACTTACATTTTATAATCCTTACCTATAGGTTTTCACCCAATACGACAATAAAACTAATGATATAATAATAAACTTAATCAATTAATTAAATTCAAAAACAAAATACAACAATAATTAGAAAAAATAAATAATAAAATCCTGAAAATAAAATATATAAAAATCAATAAAAAAGAATATTACATAAATATATTAACTAAAAAGGACTGCACCCAAAGGAAATGTGTCGTAAGGCTTTCCTCTGCAATTCCGCCAGCGAACACGCAAACAAGTCAACTTCCTCAGCCATCCCGTTCCGGATAGCCTTAGCTGCTACGTGTAAAGTGCAGATGATTACGTTTTATTCCAATCAAAAATCATTCCTCACATAATACATCGTAAGCTATTAATATGACTTAGTCGTTCTACATTTAAATGGACGCAAATGATAACAACAGCTATTACGTTGTTTTGTTAAGTGTTGAATCTATTTAATTTCAGCAAACGCTGGAGGGCGGTGGCAGCCCCAGCCTCAAGGACATCGCCAACCTGGAGAGCCTGGAGGCCAAGGTGAGGCATCATTCTTATGTAATATGTATGAGTTGGAATCAATACAAGTGACTAATAACTAACGGGACCAAGGCTGCTGCAACGTAGCCGAAACGTCGGGTTTATAATAAAGTAACTTTATTGTATAAAAACTTACGCGATAAGTCCCGTTAGTTATTACTCATGAGTATAAATCGCAAATCTCTTAAAACTATAATCAGTACAAGTTGTACAATAACAAAACAGAAGTCAAATAAAAAACAAAACAACACTTAACGAAGTATATTCAATATAAACGCGAAACATGAATTTGACAATGACTATGTACACTCCGACAGATGGCGAGCATCGAGGTGTCGCTGGGAAGCGGGCAGGCGGCGCTGCGGGCGCGCGCCAACCAGCTGCGTCAGGGCGTGGAGGCGCGCACCCGCCGCCTGCAACTTCTACGGCACAGGCTGCGGCGCGCGCCTCCCGCCGACGACATCGACTCGCGCATTCACCACGCTGAACTGCAGTATCTGGCCGGCCGCGAGGAGCTCGAACTGCAGGCGCTGCGCGAGAAGGCCCGCCGCTTAGCACCTCTGCTGCGCGCCACGCCGCATGACCACGCGCACATGCTGCACACGTAAGGCGCATTATCTAGCCTGTTGCCACACTCCGCGCAGACATTACACTTACGCGTCGCCTCCTTCTTGTTGCAGGTCGGTGCAGCATCTCGGCGGCAGCGCGACACTCTTGGCACTCGACACGGAAGCGGCTCTCTGGGGTGCCGAGCCCGCGCTCGACGAGCAAGGCGCGCGAGTCAAGTGGGCGCACGCCTCTTGCCCTCTGCATGTGGGGGACTTGGTAGTGTCGGTGAACGGTGCGCACACACTCGCGTGCCACCAGGCGGACGAGCTGCGTCAGATCACCCAGCAATCGCGGCGCCAGAAGGTGCTAGTGATGCGCGACGCCCACGAGCAGACGCGGCACCTGCGCGAGGCGAACGCACGCCTCTCTCACCGCATTGCCTACCTGGAGGAGCGCGTGGCAGAGCTATCGCAGGCACCCACCGACCGCCCTCAGGTGCACCTCTTCCAGAAAGGGGCAGACGTACGGCTGGTACCGGCTGACTCGTCACCGCCGCGCAAGACCAGTTGGGCAGAGCGGAAAACCAGCGCCCTCGTTAACCATCTGCGACGAACACGCACTCCGGATCGCGCCGAGGTAGGTGGCAGGCCGGACGGCAAGAGCGACACGCCGCAACCGTACGAAGAAAACCGCAGCAGGACACCGCCGCGGAAGCCGTCTCGGCTCTCGCTGCAGCCGGCGGAGGGGTCGCCCCGGCCGCCCGCTCGCACTCGCACACCGAGGCCACCGCGCCGCACCTTGCACCCGCGCCGTACCTAGCAACGGCACAGATCCACGAATGCCCGCAGCGGTGGCGGCAGCGGTAGCGTAGCAGTGCGCTGTCTCATCAACGCCGATAATTTGCGGCGTCTTTCGATTACGTCGGCGAGACGTCGCCGCTTGCCCCCGGCGTCCTGCTCCTCCGGTTCGACATCGCCTTCGTCGTCAGTGAGGCGCTCTAGGGGCGGAGGCCGCTCATCGCAGTCGCCGCCAGTGGCCCTGCGCTCCCTACGCCTGCGGTGTCGACGCGAGCGACGTCGGCTCCGCTCGGTGGGCGGCGGCGTGATTGGTCGCTCTTCGTCGACGGAAGCCGAAGATTCCGCCGCGATGGGCACGCGCAGCTGATCGCGGCCCATCGTAAATACCAGTTCTAGCAGCGCATTCATCTCGCGGCCGCCGTTGCGTCTATCTAGATCATGTAGATGATGGAACACCCCTCCCTGGTTGTCGTCTCCTAGAGGGATTGTAATGACGCGCGGCCCCGATGGTGTCACTCTTCGCGGTGGCGTGGGACTCCGCGGGGTCAATTCGGGTAGTTCTCCGCGCAGAACCTGCCGCATGCAGAAGCGCACCTTCGCCCGCGCCAGCCGCTGCAGCGAGGGCGGACTAGGCCTCGGCAGGCGCAGCGCTGGGTCGTCGGCGGTAGGCTCGCGGAGGGAGGCGAACGACACGGACAGCAGCCGCTTGGAACGCCACTGCGTGCGGGTGGTTCGCCTTACTTGCACGAGGCTCTCGCCCAGCGGCAGAACCATGACGCCACCAACCTTAAGCATGGGCCGTAGCCTTCGCGCCAGCGGCTCGGAGCACGCGGCGCCGCAGTACACGCGGTCGTACGCACCCTCCGACCCGTTAATGCTCAATGCGTTACCTGAAAATCACACACGGCTTTAAGTATGCAGAATACTCCTTTAGTTTTAATAAGTTTACAAATGCATGTAACTACGAATTTTTGGCCTCTGAAATGGCATGTAGGTAACTCGGGAGGTTTAGAAAAATCCTATAAAAATCCAACTGTAAATAGATTCCTAAACAAAGCTGATGCAATTATTTCTTTTAAAAAAGCAAATTATAATCTGAATAAATCGTTTTATTAGCAACCCATTCATTAAATTAATTAGTTAAAAAATACATAACATTTTTACACATAGTTTCATGCATGACAGCTGTAACTGCTTATTGAAATAGTCAAAGATTCAACCATCCAACCAAGACCACTCAAGGGTCTGAGAATCTTTGACTATTCATTCTTTTTTATCAAAAAGCGGCAGCATTCCACATGGCAGGTAAGGCAGGTAAGTCTCTCTGCAGTGTCAAAGCTGAGCAAATAGACAGCCTTATGGTACAATACAATTTTAAAACTCCTTTCACTACACAAATTGTATAGTAATAACCACTGCAACAGGTGACAACCAAACATCTTGCATTATAGTGGATCCATTCTAATGGGACCGATTTGACAGTGAACGAAAGATATAATCCAGCAATAGACACAACATTCCCCAGAAAAGGACACTTTAAATTGGTTGGCTTATATAGAAAAAGTGATGAACATTGTTACAATCAATGCAATTTATTTTGTTTACTCAAAAGTATGTATATAATCTGAAAAGTAAATTATTAAATTATCAAGGCTTAATAGTCATAAACGTGTTTTGTTTGTCTAAATTATATTATAATAATAACAATATAATAGAAATAAGCTCTTTGCTATAGATGAAAATAATATAAGGGAAATAGTATACGCATAATATGGGCAGGTGGTAATGTCTAACGGGGACATGGTATAATTTATGAGTATGTACTAGGAATATCTCATCATCAGCCTGTCTGAATCCACTGTTGGACATAGGCCTCCCCACTTCTCCCTGAAAGTGGCCGTTCGCATCCATTCGATGCCGGCCAACCTGCGCAGGTCGTCTTCCCACCTTGCCGGGGGGCGCCCCACACTACGTTTACTGAGACGCGGTCTCCACTCTAGGACTTTTTTGCTCCAGCGACCATCAGTCCTTCTGCATACGTGACCAGCCCAACTCCACTTCAGCGTGCTAATTCTTTTCATAATATCGGTAACTTTAGTCCTCTGACGTATCACCTCATTTCTGATGCGATCTACCAGAGAAACCCCGAGCATCTTCCGTTCCACAGCACGCTGAGCGACCTTGAATTTGTGGGCTAGTCCCGCAGTGACTGTCCACGTCTCAGAACCGTACGTCATAACGGGGAGCACACACTGGTTGAAAACCTTAGTTTTCAGGCATCGTGGTAAAGACGACGAGAGGACATGCCTTAGCCTTCCAAGTGCTACCCATCCGAGCTGTATTCTTCTGCCCGCCTCCCTCTCGAAATTGTTCCTGCCAAGCTGTATGATTTGGCCCAAGTAAGTATATTGGGAAACAACTTTTACGGGAGTCCCCCCAAGGGCAACCGGTCTCGGGACTGCCAAATCATTAAACATGATCTTAGTTTTTTCTAAATTCATCCCGATTCCGATGCGTCGAGAAGCAGCATTTAATTCGGACAGCATTTCCTCCAGGTCCTACAGCGACTCTGGCACCACCAAAACGGAGGCGCGAGATGTATTCCCCATTGATATTTATTCCTCGTTCAACCCAATCCAACGTTTTGAAAACATCTTCCAGTGCACTCGAAAACAGTTTCGGGGATATAACATCCCCCTGTCTTACACCTCTCTGCAACTGGATAGGTTTCGCGCTGTGGCTTTGGAGTTGAACGATCATCATGGCGGAATCATAAATATGTCTCAGCACACTCACGTATCGCCAGTCGACTTGAGATCTCTGCAAGGATTCTATGACCGCCCAGGTCTCGACCGAGTCAAAAGCTTTCTCATAGTCCACAAACGCGAGGCAAAATGGCTGGTTATACTCTTCAGTTTTCTGTATAACTTGCCTCAGCGTGTGAATGTGGCATATGGTACTAAAACCCCGCCGACACCCGGCCTGTTCTGGTGGCTGAAAGCTATCTAGCCTGGCTGAGATTCTATTGGAGATGACCCTCGAGAACAACAGATGTGGCTCAGAAGTGTTATCGGCCTGTAGTTCTTCAAGAGGGTTCTATCTCCCTTCTTAAAGAACAAAACAGCCACACCTCTGCCCCAACATTTCAGAGTTTTTCCGGAGAAGATGACGCTGTTAAACATTCTCTGGAGCTCCCTCAGAATCGGTCTTCCACCAGATTTCAGGAGTTCAGAAGTGATTCCATCCTCTCCCGGAGCTTTTCCATTTTTAAGCTGTATTAAAGCCATCTCAATCTCATCCATAGGTATTTCGGGCATGTTCTCTGTGAAGTGGCGTGTCAATGTGGCCCTCAAATCGGAGGGGTCGGGAACCGGACTTCGGGGTATAACTGACCGTAAAAATTTCAATCTCAGACAAGATCTCTGGTTTAGAGGTGACCATGTCTCCTCGAGCTGTCTTCAACTTCGTCATGTGACTACGTCCCAGTTTTCGGGCGAATACGCGCATCCCACGGTTTTGCTTGATCAACTCTTTTATGAGGAGAGCAGTATGAGAGAGCCTTACGTAGGTCACGTCGTATTGCCTTCTTTATCGGTTTGTTTAGCGTAGCTTTTTGCGAAGGAGATGTCTGTGGAGTTTCTCGTCTTAACCTCATAAGGTCCAAAGTCTCGTCCGAGAGATCGGACTTACGGCTCCCAGCTCGAGCCCTGCAGAACCGGCTCCCTGCCTCGCTCATTAATTTGGTCACATTTTCAAGGTCCTCGTCAACATTGGTCGCGGTGTGCAGAATGGCAAAGCAATTGGAACTTGGATGAACCAGCAGCCATTTGCAGTCGGGTAGGTCGGAGCGTGGACTTCATCATGCGCATGTGCGCTATGCGGTGATCACTTCCGGTGTTAAACCTGCTGATCACGGAGACAGCCCTGAATATGTGCTTTTTATCCGCCATGATGAAGTCGATCTCATTAAAGTGTTTTCCGTCGGTTCGTTCCATCGTTTCCAGGTCCACTTTCGTTGGGGCTTTTTCTTATAGAAGGTGTTCATAAGATACAGCCCCTACGATTCAAGAAAGTGGACCAACGTGTGTCCCCTGGAATTCCGACTGCCAATGCCGTGTGGCCCCATCCTCGATTCACCACTCTCCCTTTGACCAACTTTAGCGTTGAATCCCCCATCACAACGTTGTAGTGAGCGGACGTGGTATGATGCAAGGCCCGTTCGATATCATCGTATAGAGCCTCTACCTCTTGGTCTGAGTGTGCCGATGTGGGGGCGTACACCTGGATAATTTTCAGCGAGTATCGATCCGATACCTTAAGAACGATATACGCCACCCTTGTCGACACACAGGACACTTCCACAACGTTGTTACAGAGGACTTTGTTGACGAGGAAGCCTACGCCCCCCTGGGACTTGCAGTCTCCTTCCCGGAAGTAGAAGAAGTGGCCAGAGCTTAGGATTAAGCAGCCCTCAGCCTATCTTCGAACCTCGCTTAACCCCAGGATATGTCACCTAATTTTGGAAAATTCTACTTCCAGCTCAGCAAGATGCGAATCCAGCCGGAGACTGCGTCCGTTATACGTCGCCAAGGTCAGTTGTTTTGGTGACTCGCTTGATGCCTGGGGATTCTTCGCACCCCTGGCACTGTCGCTGCCGCGACCGTCACCATGGCCAGGACGACAGTGCTGCCAGGAACTCGGGGCCATCTTTTTAAGTGTCATCATTCATTTGGTGGGGGGTATTGCCTTAATCTCCACGCTGGGCAGGCGGGTTGGAGATCGCAGGGGTAAAGAGGTTAGCACTAATGACGCTGCTGCCCGCCATCGGCTTTGTATTTAGTCTCCCTACCCTTTTTGGATGGATATACTGCCATCGTTCGGTCGAACAATTAGTATTACCGGACCATGATGAACAACTATATGAATAAATATTAAATTTATAAAAAGATGATGATGGTAGCTAAAAATGTTTACAATTTGAAACCATTTATAATTTAAAAGTTATTTTCTTACCACCGCCAAAATATATTAATAAATTTTTACCTTATTAACTTTTGTAGGTACCCTCAAAAAATAAATAATAATAAAAAATAGATAAATACATTATATTTATAATTTAATTTTATGTTTATAATATATCTATATAGGAATATCTATTAATTAGTAAATAAATAATAGTAATTAAAATGAATGGAAGAAATATTGCATAATATCTCTATTTCACATATCAAATCAGGTCTATTAAAATGGCCCTATTATAGTAGAGAATCTTGCATTCAGAAAATCATCCATCCACAATCAAGAAACAACAAGTTTTAAATATAACAATGAATTGAATTTCATAATGATTATCCATTGTAAGGTATTCAGAGGTTTACAAGCCCAATCTTGCTATTAAGGAGTACTTTATCAAAGCTTTAAGTGTTCTGAGAAATAGGAATATATAGGTTGCCTAACATATCTTTGAAATTTTGGAGATGGGCACTCAAGCCTCTTACTACCATGCCACAATAATAACAAGAGTGTGTAAACACAAGTCATGAAGGGTATATTATGTAATGTTTGTTGTAGTACAAAAATATTAATGAATTATACGGTTCCCCGAACAGGTAATAGTTAGTGCTTGTAAATGGCGACATGGCTGACCACCTGTCACATTGAGTACTGACTATCTGGTTAACACGTGGGTTTGAGTTGTCCATAGAATTACTACCTTCGCAATTGCGGAGATGGACATCTGAACCTCTGACTACCCCGCAAGGGTTAATGGTCGTGAATGCGTTTTTTTTTGTACAAAAATAATAAATTACTAACCTAAATAGAATGTTGGTTCACAGAAGTCAAATTCGTCCATGCTTGCTGAATTATTTATGAAGTCCTGTACTCTCTTATTGGCAAAACTAATGACTTGTGGGTGCATTTCCACGCCATGATTTACTCCACCAGAACCGAGGATGAATCCAGCCATAGTGCTCAGATAACCAGTGCCAGAACCAAGGTTGAGGAAGGATTGCCGCGGCCTTAGCTCCAACCCTTCCAGCACCTCACCATAAATGCATGGAGATGATAGATGAAGAGGATCGCGGCGCCAGGCCATGTCCTTGTAGGCGACATCACGCTCACCACGCACTATGAAATCAGCTCTGTCCACTGAGCGAAACACCATCTCCACCGCTTTGGTTCGGATGTATCCGGCCGCCTTCAAATTATCCACCAATTCATCATTAGTGCGCCCAGAACTGACAGCACCCCCCATCTTGCTTTCTTATACTTACTAATAGCGTATTTCAATTGGACTGTGCATGGAATTTCCAGGATAACAAACTAGCACTTAGTGACACCGGATTTCACAAAAACCTAAGTTTCTACAATATACGAAAGTACACTTAAACCTCTATTGAGCCTATATGAACAGGATTCTGTGACGAATATAGTGTTTCCAAATTCATTTAGCGCACACCAAAATAAGAAATCAAAACGATTGAAGCTATCCAGTCTTACAATAGGTCAAATAACTAGTTGTTTCTGGTTTATCTTGTAAACGATTTATACTTTATTTTTGTACCTACCATAAGAAATAATGGTAACTGAACTCAGTAAACAAAAACAGACACATATATCATATGCGATTGACAATTTGACATGACAGTTTAACATTTGTCAACAAAACCAACTCAAACTTATATTTTTTAACCTGCGGACTGAATGTTGAAGAGATTTTCTACTAACTACATTAATTTCATCAATCATACAAATCGTGTAAAATATTGGATTATATTTAATTTTATCATATGTTATAATAGGATGCGATTACCGAGTGTGACAGAGGTGGTCTATGAATGTCACACAAGTATAGAGTACCCGCCACATAAGGTGGCAGTTGGAGGCGTCGCCACAGTCGCGTAATCCAGTGTTGCCAGTAAACACGCCAAAACTAGCACTCACTGTGCCATACGGCTCGATACATTATATTGAGGTTTCATTTGTAACGATCTTTGGTTGCAGAGCTATAAACTCAAATAAAACAAATTAATATACCAAAGTCAAAAGTCAAAATATTTTTATTCAAAATAGGCCCTATCATAAGCTCTCTTTGAAAGTTATTTTATGATCTAAGTACAAATTAAAAAAACTATATATTGACAAAAGGAATATATATGAGTGAAGTGGAAGGGCGGTTACGTAGGGGCCGGCCTAATAAGACATATATGTAACAGTCAGATAGACGCTATATTGAAAAAAGGTGACGTTAGGAGTACCTATAACCGCCGAGAGTGTATTAGAGAATGTATGAATGTCAATGAAGCGAAAGTGGTCTGTCAGGATCGGGACAAATGGGGATCCGTGATCTCTGCCTACCCCTCTACAGGGAATCAGGCGTGATGTGTATGTATGTTTGTAAAAAAACTATTTCAAACATGGCACTGAGCATTGTCTTTACATATTTTTACCGAGGTTAGTTCACCAACCATTTCGGCTGCTCAAGATGCCACGTCATGAAGACCACGACCGCTCTGATAAGAGCGTAACGATTGAGAAGAAGAAGTTCAGCGGAGACCCTTGGAGAAGAACTAACAAGAAACTCCAGAAATCAATTTATTATAATCACCCTTAACAAACATAAAAATTACAAAGAGTGGGCAAAAAACACAACGCTGGTAATACTAAATTTACCTTTCATACAAAATAACACGCAATGGCGGAAACGTCAAATTTAGTTCCAAGTTTGGCTACTGACACCTTATGTGGCGGGTACTCTAGATCGAATCCAGTGACGGTTCGTTAGAGATCGCGCCACGTAAATTGGCAGTAGGCAAACTTGGAACTAAATTTGACGTTTCCGCCATTGCGTGTTATTTTGTATGAAAGGTAAATTTAGTATTACCAGCGTTGTGCTTTTGCTCACTCTTTGTAATTTTTATGTTCGTTAAGGGTGATTATAATAAATTGATTTCTGGAGTTTTTTGTTAGTTCTTCTCCAAGCTAGGGTCTCCGCTGATCTAACCTCGGTAAAAAATATGTAAAGACAATGCTCAGTGCCATGTTTGAAATAATAGTTTTAAGAGATTCGCTATTTATACTCATGATATAAGATATAAGGGTGTGTATAAGATTGATTGCAGCTGTGGGAAATCCTACATCGGACAAACTAAACGGTCTATTGCGGATAGAGTGAAGGAACACATAATATATGTAATATATTATTATAACAAGAAGGATAAGTCCCGTTAATTATTAATCATGTTTGCAATCGTTTTTTAATTTATACTTAGATCATAAGATAACATTCAAAGAGAGCTTGTGATAGGGCCTATTTTAAATAAACATATTTTGACTTTGATATATTAATTTGTTTTATTTGAGTTTATAGCTCTGCAACCAAAGACCGTTACAAATGAAACCTATAATGAATCGAGCCATATGGCACAGTGAGTGCTAGTTTTGGCGTATTTACTGGTAACACTGAAATACGCGACTGTGGCGACGCCTCCATCTAGATCGAATTTGAAAATATAAGAATTTCGCAGGGGTGCCTAATACTTTTGGCCACGGCTGTAGGTTTCATTTGTAACGGTCTTTGGTTGCAAAGCTATAAACTCAAATAAACCAAATTAATATATCAAAGTCAAAAGTCAAAATATTTTTATTCAAAATAGGCCCTATCCACAAGCTCTCTTTGAAAGTTATCTTATGATCTAAGTATAAATTAAAAAAAAACTATTTTAAACATGGCACTGAGCATTGTCTTTACATAATTTTTACCGAGGTTAGTTCAGCGGAGACCCTAGCTGGGAGAAGAACTAACAAGAAACTCCGGAAATCCATTTATTATAATCACCCTTAACAAACATAAAAATTACAAAGAAAGTGAGCAAAAAACACAATGCTGGTAATACTAAATTTACCTGTCATACAAAAAACTTCCGTGGCGCGGTTGGTTAACCACCTGAACGCTATCGTGAGGTCCCGGGTTCGATTCCTGGTGGAGGCAGAGTTAAGAACTACGCTTTTCTTCTGCTTTCCAGTCTGGTTGTTGATTATATATGCTATATGTGTATTTATCTATATATAATAAGTATATATTTCTTAAATTTACGTTGACTAGTACCCTTAACACAAGTCTTAAATGTACTTACCAAGGGGCTAGTTCAATTGGTGTAATAATGTCCAAATATTAATCTTTTAGAAACAAAAAAAAAAGTTTAATGATCATTACTCTTTGTAACAATGCTCAGTGCCATGTTTGAAATAGTTTTTTTACATACATACACATCACGCCTGATTCCCTGTAGAGGGGTAGGCAGAGATCATGAATCCCCAGTTGTCCCGATCCTGACAGACCACTTTCGCTTCATTGACATTCATACATCTTCTCATACACTCTCGGCGGTTATAGGTACTCCTAACGTCACCTTTCTTCAATATAGCGTCTATCTGACTATTATATGTCTTATTAGGCGAAGTGTGGGTCACGGAGACCTGATTTGCATCATTTAGTATAAAAATATAATTGTCATTTATTGGATACACTAATACACATATAGAGTACCCGCCACATAAGGTGGCAGTAGCCAAACTTGGAACTAAATTTGACGTCTCCGCCATTGCGTGTTATTTTGTATGAAAGGTAAATTTAGTATTACCAGCGTTGTGTTTTTTGCCCACTCTTTGTAATTTAAGGGTGATTATAATAAATTGATTTCTGGAGTTTCTTGTTAGTTCTTCTCCAAGGGTCTCCGCTGAACTTCTTCTTCTCAATCGTTACGCTCTTATCAGAGCGGTCGTAGTCTTCATGACGTGGCATCTTGAGCAGCCGAAATGGTTGGTGAACTAACCTCGGTAAAAATATGTAAAGACAATGCTCAGTGCCATGTTTGAAATAGTTTTTTTACATACATACATACACATCACGCCTGATTCCCTGTAGAGGGGTAGGCAGAGATCACGGATCCCCATTTGTCCCGATCCTGACAGACCACTTTCGCTTCATCATACATTCATACATTCTCTAATACACTCTCGGCGGTTATAGGTACTCCTAACGTCACCTTTTTTCAATATAGCGTCTATCTGACTGTTACATATATGTCTTATTAGGCCGGCCCCTACGTAACCGCCCTTCCACTTCACTCATATATATTCCTTTTGTCAATATATAGTTTTTTTAATTTGTACTTAGATCATAAAATAACTTTCAAAGAGAGCTTATGATAGGGCCTATTTTGAATAAAAATATTTTGACTTTGGTATATTAATTTGTTTTATTTGAGTTTATAGCTCTGCAACCAAAGATCGTTACAAATGAAACCTCAATATAATGTATCGAGCCGTATGGCACAGTGAGTGCTAGTTTTGGCGTGTTTACTGGCAACACTGGATTACGCGACTGTGGCGACGCCTCCAACTGCCACCTTATGTGGCGGGTACTCTATGTCTTATTAGGCCGGCCCCTACGTAACCGTCCTTCTACTTCACTCATATATATTCCTTTTCTCAATATATAGTTTTTTTAATTTATACTTAGATTATAAGATAACTTTCAAAGAGAGCTTATGATAGGGCCTATTATGAATAAAAATATTTTGACTTTTGACTTTATATATTAATTTGTTTTATTTGAGTTTAAACCTAAATATAATGTATCGAGCCGTATGGCACAGTGAGTGCTAGTTTTGGCGTGTTTACTGGCAACACTG
Source organism: Leucoptera coffeella (assembly GCA_030578115.1). Lineage (NCBI taxonomy): Eukaryota > Metazoa > Arthropoda > Insecta > Lepidoptera > Lyonetiidae > Leucoptera > Leucoptera coffeella. Next base: position 173,196 of record JAMBLF010000274.1, on the reverse strand, counting down.
AATTACGCGACTGTGGCGCGACGGCTTCAACTGCCACCTTATGTGGCGCGTACTCTAGACAGTTAATTTAGCTAGAGATCGCGCCACATAAGTTGGCCTACTTATGGGCAGTCGGCAAACTTGGAACTAAATTTGACGTTTCCCCCATTGCGTGTTTTTTGTATGAAAGGTAAATTTACTATTACCGGCGTTGTGTTTTTTTGCTCACTCTTTGTAATTTTTATGTTTGTTAAGGGTGATTATAATAAATTGATTTCCGGAGTTTCTTGTTAGTTCTTCTCCAAGCTAGGGTCTCCGCTGAACTAACCTCGGTAAAAAATATGTAAAGACAATGCTCAGTGCCATGTTTGAAATAATAGTTTTAAGAGATTCGCGATTTATACTCATGATATAAGATATAAGGGTATGTATAAGATTGATTGCAGCTGTGGAAAATCCTACGTCGGACAGACTAAACGGTCTATTGCGGACAGAGTGAAGGAACACATAATATATGTAATATATAATAAGAAGGATAAGTCCCGTTAATTATTAATCATGTTTGAAATAGTTTAATAAACATATTTTGACTTAGATATATTAATTTGTATTTTTCGAGTTTATAGCTCTGCAACCAAAGACCGTTACAAATGAAACCTATAATGTATCGAGCCGTATGGCACAGTGAGTGAGTGCTAGTTTTGGCGTGTTTACTGGTAACACTGAATTACGCGACTTTGGCGACGCCTCCAACTGCCACCTTATGTGGCGCGATCTCTAGGTTAGAGGGAAGGAAGGAAAGTTGCTACTCGATAAATATGTACTTCGTTAACTTGAGTATGATTGACTCCGCCATTGAAAAATTCAGTCTTTCGTTGTAGACTATGGATATCCATAGTTTACTTTACTGAAATCTGTCAGTCAGTCAGTGAAAATTACATACAATAAAATATAAATACAACCACCAATCAGCATAGAACAACGTGACATGTTTTGTTTGATCGATATCTACAATTTGTTGTGGGTATTTTACGTATTTCACACCTAATTTAGATTAATTATTCATTTTTTTTATTGCCATTAAAGTGAACCATGTCGAAGTTTTTAGTGATTTGTGCAATTATTTCCTTTATAAGTTGTGTGCATGGGTATGAGACATCAGAAATCGCATTTGGTAGAATAGAAACATGCCGGGGATGTTCTCTTAACCGTTTGCCAGAGGTTAAACAATTTGTGATGCAGGATGCTCCATTCTATGAACGTTTGGCTGTGAATTTTATATCTGGAGCTCCTCCCGAGTTGGTACTGTTGGACAATTCAGAAAAAGAGTTAGAGCGAATTCCACTATCCTCACTCACTCGTACAAAATGTAACGAACTGTTAACAGACAAGGGTTTCAAGAAGCAGGAGTCTAAAATGGATCTATAACTAAGCAAAACCAGCAGTGATTTCCAACAAATGTTTATTTATTACATACCTACAATACATACAATTTGTCCCTTCCAGATTGACTAAATCACAATTATATACATTACATAAGTGCATCATGTGAGAGAATAGCATAGATGCCTTTTTCACGATATTTATAACCAGCACCAGTATTTCAAATGCTTGAAGTCATTATCAGTATACCAAATCTGAATAAAAGAACAAAAAGAATATTTGGAGTAGATATTTGACAGTTCTATCACATACAATTACTTTTGTAGTCAAATATTTAACAATGCTGTAATTTAGAAATTTAATAGGTCTGTATAGTCACAAAATAGTAAACATATTTATTATAGATGTTTTTAAAATAAGATGTGAACTATATAATAACTTTTATTAATTAGATGGAGATAATTATACGTATTTTATTACAATTTACTGTGAATTTCATTTATTTATCAATCCCCTTGCACAATGTTAGTGGCATTTAAAATATTATTAAAGTGAGCACTTTACTACATATTGACTGGTAGTTTTGCATTTGTTATGATAAGTGCCCATAATATGATGGATTTTTAATGCATATTAATATCATTTTTTAACAAACAATATACTTGCATTGATACTAAAGCTTAGTACTAAAAAAAATAAACTACTTTCAATGACAACCAAAATTAAATATACTATAAGAGTAACTAAAATGAAACTTAGAATACAATCTAAAATCATCTAATAGAATTATAATGTTTGAACACTTGTGAAGTACAGTAAAAAATTATGCAAAAGGTCAACTAATTTTCCAATAACTACACTAGTATATTGATGTTAATAAGCAATATATGGTTGCAAAAACTAAAGAACATGAAATAACTTTATATCATAGTTTGGAATGAAAATTGTCAACTGAATATCAGTCTTACAACATTACAAATTAGTTGTGCAATAAAACTACATGAAATGAAACATTGCAATTTTTTAAGAAAAGGCTGAAACCAGATTTAAATCCAAGTTGACATAAACAATTTCTGAAGAATATGATTTCAATACAATTATTATTTAATTTTCAATGGGAAATACACATACAATGTGCAATGATATAGTCCAGCAAATTAAAATTGTTTTAGTATTTTTTAACAAACGGAGCAACAAGATCCAACAAGTGCTGGGTTTGGCATTTTATATAAATATGCTTAAATGTTTACAGTAACTAATTTTTTTCCAATAACCTTAAATTATAAAGAACTTACATACCTATAGAATAAGTTCTTAATCATGCACAGATGTGAATGCGACTTTAAGGTAATATTTAGTAAAAGCTGTGCTCTAGTCCCTTCGTTAAGGCCTATCGTGATTCTGCTTGCATAATACATCAATCTCTCAAAGCGTCACAAATGTGAAATGATGTGAGATAAGCAAATATTCAAACTGAAATTAAAAAACATACATGGTTCAATATGTTGTTATTGCTCAGATATAACCCAGGTATTATATAAAACAGTAAATATATTTACAACAACAAATCAGGTAATTTGGTCAACTAATGGTGTCATGCTACAATAGTTCACTGCCACTTGTCTAGTTGGGTTTCTGTTAGTGATAAGCCTTCAATAAACATAGTGATTATTACTGTGCCACAGACATTAACAGTTTTTGTACTATTCTGACTCCACCATAGCGACTAACAAACCCATGGGAGATGCAATTTAAATAATGAAAGTGTTTTTATCACCAATTCAATTTAAATGACGCTTTCTGCCTAATGATAATGGTTTCTTCATAATATGATAGAGTACTGCAAGACGCATTTTGAAGCAAGAACCATTCCTACTCTTGTTTCGCTACATGGGATGTCACAGCATTGCCGTGAGCAGTTGGCTGGCAAAGGTGCAGGTCAGGCAAAGATCAGCCACAGCACAAAGAGGATAGCCACCCACAGAAATATCCTGGATAAGAATTGCTCTTCTTCATATTGCGCCGTGCCTCTGGGTGCTGCAAAAATAATGTAGTATAAATATATGAAAAATATAAAAGAAATCCACCAAGTTTTCTTTGCCTATTGCTGGATTAAGTATCAATTATAAACTGAGCATAAAATGTAATTACATATTATATTTGCTGCACAGGCAAAAGCAAGTGTACATATTTTTGTTTACATACCATTATCTGCTTATCAAATTGTATTTACAGTTATCATTGCCTAGTGTTTTGTTTTTCATATATTTACATAATTACATACTCTTTTCAAACTAAAAATCATGACTTGTACCAGTATGGACATCTTGAGTTAAGCAGTGACATTGACAAAATAGATAGATGACTAAATAATATATATTTATATATATATATATATATATAAATATGCTAAAAGTACTATACATTAATTCACATTGTTTTGAGGTGCATAGAACCTCTTTAACATGTGTCAATATCACTCACGGTCACTTTCAGCCTAAGTATTCCTATTAAATAATAACCTTACCTGCTGATGGTCTCGGTTCCCCAAAGTTGAATGTGGAGGTGAACACCCCAAACGGAAATGCACCAATGCCAAAAGACATGTGGAACCCATCCCCAAAGCCAAAGCCGGGAAATCCACTTGTGCTCTCTGGCTCACTGCGCTGGCCAGCAGGGCGGGGAGGTACCTTGGAATAACATTAAACATATTACAATGCTATCAGCCCAAGAAAAAATAAATGGCAGATATAGGATTGTTTTACAGCATAACATACAATCATTTTATAAAAGACAGAGGCCTTGGCCATTAACTAGGTATTAGTATTGTAACACTTTTAGTATTAGTGAAATTTGTATTTAATCATTCAACCAGGTAATCTAATATTGTCATTTGATAATAATTGGGGATTCTATGGTATGTATGTAAAATCTAATATTATTTACCGCACAAACAGGACCACTTTGTGTTTATATATTATGAAATTATGATAAATCAATGCAAAATAACCATTCTGTGAGATTTTGGGTATCAGACAGAACTTTAGACTTTTAATATTTACATAATATTTCATTGATGAATTATATCATAACTATCAGGGCTGTGATAGCATCAGAAAATTGAGGCAATAGATTAGATGTAATCTCAATACATATAAGATAGATAGAATAGATATAAGATATTCCATTGCATCCTAAAAAGTTAAATTACTAATTCAAGACGTAGCCTACAATAAAAACTATATGGATATATTATAGACAATGTGTATAAATCATCTAACTAATGTATACAATGCCTAGTGATTGTAAACACTGACTTAGACAACTGGGCATTGTGTATTATTAATGGCATATAATATAGTAAGCACATCAAAACCACTACTGTAAAATGTTTTATCTGAAGTAGTTTTTACTCAAGTAACCATTTTATTATTCTATTTTAAACATAAAACATCTGACAAATGTGTAAATGTTTAGAATTATTAGGTAAGTATAGCTTGTTGGTAATGTAACTTAAGTTATAAATTATTTTGAATTACTATAGTTTTAATATTAGTGAGATGCACATTATTAATATACAGCCTTGGCCAAAAGTATTAGGCACCCCTGCAAAACTCGTGCAAACTACCGCAAGAGTTTTCTAGGATGCATTGTAGGTGTTATTAGGGCTTGCTTAAACCAATAAATAAGCTTATTTTGTTTGTCAATAGGCCACATGCGATTAAAAACAAAAAAAAAACATTTTATTGAGTAGCATTTCAAGCTGTTGAAAATGTTCAAACACATTTATATTATTGGCATTGCTATCAGGACGCATTTTATTCTGATTTAAAATAGTGTGAAAAATGACTACAACCAGCAAAGTTAATCTAAAAAAAATTATTCAAATAAAACTTCTCCACAATCACCAAGGTGGAAACATCCAAAGTGGTCCAATGTTCTCGTTATGTGGCCCTTGAACGGTTTGAGACCGGATTCCATTTCAAGAAAAAGAAATCAGGCCAAAATCACCTGTTAAGAGTACAAATAGACCTGGAAATGCAGCTCTAAAAAAACAAAAAATCTGCTTCTGAGATTGCTGCTGCCTTATCTGAGGGTCTTAGAAGTTTGAGTGGTCGAACAGTATGAAGGAGACTCTTGCGAGCTGGGTTGAAAGTGTGTAAAGCGTGAAATAAGCCATGGCTGTTAGAGACCAACAAGAAGAAACGGTATGACTGAGCTCTCCAGCACCAACTTTCGACAACTGTGTCAACATCATCTGATCCGACAAATCCAACTATGAGGTGAGTTATAATGTCATTTCATTAAAATAATTCTCTTTTCGGATCTTAAAATTGCCATCATATAGCAAAATTATAGCGAGCGATATTGAATTTTCTTTTTTTCTCTTTAATCCAGGTGTTTGGAAATAGTGGTACCTACTGTCAAGCACGGAGGAGCCACCATAATGGTATAGGGTTGCATGGCTGCTGATGGAGTTGGAGAAATGGTGATTTAGGAGGGTCTGTTGAATAGTATCAAGCTTCTTGATATATTGAAAAAGGCTCTTACTTCATCAATAACTCGCATATATGGGGACACTAACACGGATGGAGTCCAATTTCAGCAAAAGAACACAGCGTGTCATGAGTCCGCGACTACTGTGCTCTGGTTCCTGGACAACCACTTTGACCTTCTTGAATGATCACCACAGTCCCGAGACTTGAACCTAATCGAGCATCTGTGGGGTCTTATGGAGTGGAGGATCATCGAGAACAGCATCAGTTCAAAGGCAACTTTAAAAATCACTTTGGTCCAAAGATATACAAAATCATCACCCCAGAGGACAAAAATCTTGTATTTAGCATAACCAGAAGAATAGCGACCATGACGAAATCAAAGAATGGACTTAAAAAATATTAGCTTACTAAGTTCTTTTTTCTAATATCAAACCAAAATCTGTTTCATTTATCACTTTAAACTATCCCATTGGCGTTTTAGTTAGGGTGCCTAATACATTTGGCCAAGGCTGTACACAGTTACATAGATTCACTTTATTATGCAGATTGCCTAACATAATATACAAAACACTTTTTCATATAAGATATTGGTTATAACCCATTTTTTTTAACTTCAGTGGTTCCATGAATCCATTGATAATAGTTTAAAATTTTTAACTTTGTCTGTGGTGAGTATGTTTACCTGGGGCCTTACTCCACTAATCCATTGTAGGCACAAAATTACTTCAGTAATGATACAGTAATACTTCAGTGCCATAATTTGACACTTTTGGCACTCCACTAACAAATTTAGGCCACTAAAGCATTTCAGTAATACTTCAGTAGCCGTAATTTGACACTTTTGGCACTCCACTGTGTACCAAAGTGTCTAATTACGGCCACTGAAGTATTACTGTATCAATACTGAAGTAATATTATGCCTACAATGGATTAGTGGAGTAAGGCCGAACTCTAATTATGAGGTGCCGGTGGAAGCTGGGTTATGGTGTTCTTCTGCTTTGCAGTCTGGTCATTGATTTATATGTGATACTTATATATGTATTAACCTTTCTATAAGGTATAGGTATCTATCTCCTTTAGTACCCTTAGCAAAAGTATTAAATGTAAGAACATTTAATACTTTTGCAAGGGGCTAGTTCAATTTGTGAAATAGTGTCCTATATTAATACTATAATAAATATATAAATTTCGGTATGCTCTCAAACAGAATCAAGTATTATGACAAAAAATAATAATAATTATTAATATTTATGTTGAAATCATCTATGATCAAGGCCGAAATTATGTGGGTAGGCACCTTGTTGCGAGGATCCTCTTGCTTCGTGTTGCCTCTGCCATATAGAGGGATAACTTTGTCTCGACTGATAGCTGCCTTGCACACGGGGCACACCTGACGACTAGGTCGTGTTTCCAACCACTGATGCAAGCAAGGCCAGCAGAACAGGTGACCGCACATGCTCACGACGGCGTCCCGAGCGATATCCAAGCAGATGTTACACTCCAACATTCGTTCGTCTCGTTTCTCATCCTCGCCACCAGCCCCGTCTTCTGCGGAGCTGGACGCCTTTGGCTTTGGCTCACTTGCCTCTGCCATCTCGGCTGAAATTATTCACCAAAACTAGGCAATAGCGAGAAATTTATCGGGAGATTAAATACAAAATAATTATTTTAACATCACAACACCCCAGGTCCCCATAAATCTACTGCCAACAATTTCAATTTACGAGAAAAAACACGAATGAACGATCACTACTACCTACTTTTTTTATTATAGTTTATAATAAAAAATATGTATAGGTCTTCCATACATAGTAGCTCGTTTCAATGTTTGTCCAATTTTTCGACAGTGTGGACGTACTTTATTTTGCGGTTGACAGATCTAACTTTCAACCATGAATTGAAGTGGGTGTCGTAGTGATGGGACACGACTGATTTTTTTCACCCCAGGCACTCGGGCCTAGTAAGTTACTCACTCGAGTGAACACCCAACTAAAGTGATTTATTTTGCACTCGAGTCACTCGGTCGAGTGTTTTTTTAGATCAACAACCTTCCCCCACATTGACCAGCGGGTAATCAAATGAATTAATACTCGGTTTGTCGATATGAACCACCACGAAACAAATATAAAGAGGTTCCAGCGTAAGGAGCGGTCCCCGTTACGCGGTGTGGAGTCCAAATGGCGTGTTTTAATTGGTGCGGAGTCTAAAAATGTGTAGTAGAAAGAAAATACCTGATTTGACTGGTCGATGCCGTGTTTTGATTGGCTGTAATATCTCCCCTCTATCTCGCGTACCTCGTTTCACCCCGCGTAATGCTTCGCTAGTTTCCATACAAATATTGCGTAAGGTCCACTCCTCTTATTAATTACTCCATGTAAACCACTTACAGAGTAATATCAAAATGACTCGAGTCACTCGAGTGAAAACCAAATCCAGTCCCATCACTAGGCTGGTCGCGTAATTGTAAAAATAAATACATATTTATCACACTTGTTCTTTTACATGTATACTACACAGTGATTTATTATTATTCAGTATAGAAAGAAATATTCATTGAAAACAAAGCCAAGGTGCCAGACTGTGATGCTTTACTTTAAATATTTCTGTGTTACTACAAGACAACATTATTACAATGGAGGAAGAACACAGACGTGCTATTCAGAACAATTTCGGATCTCTCGTTGAGCAAACTGACCTAGACGCTATGGTCTCCGCATTGTACGAGAAGGGCGTCTTTTCAGAGGCCATGATCGAACCCTATAAGGAACTGCACAGGGATGTGCGCTCACGCAAGCGACAGCTGTACAGGGACATCGAAAGGCGTGGCCCCACTGCATTCAGCTGCCTCTTGGAAGCCCTTACTGAAGCAGGATATTGGAACTTGGTGTGTGCCCTTGACCCTAACAGCAAACTTCAACCTCTCAGAGCCCCAGAAAGAAAACCAGGTACCTATAATTCAAGCTGTTCTATTATTTTAATGAATTAATAAAGTTTTTACATGTTTTCGAGTAATATCAATTTATGGATGACTCCTAAACAGGCTGTACTACTAATTTACCACCTTTATAACCAGAAAATATTGTTTTCACTACATCACTGTATAAGTTACACATAACTTGGTGAAAATGTTACTAAATAAATAATTATTACAATCAATTGTCCTGTCTGTTCTGGGTGTTAAAATCAATGAAATCTATTAGGCAATGGGTTAGCCACCCTACTGTTTTGTTTTATTTACATGCCATCTTAACCATGAATTAACGCTTAGAGTGGCCTGAGAGATTTTTGAAGTTCTATCCATTCCAAAGAGATTAAAAGGGTTATGTATTAAAAAGCCAATTTATTTAAACATAGTGTCTTTAATGTAATTTACAGCACTACCAGCGCCAAATACTTCAATGCCAGGGTTTGTGAGCTTAAGTGGGACAAGAGAAAGGGCTAAGACAGAAAATGCTGGTGATTCTAATTTCACAGGTTAGTTTTTATTGTTAAATAAATCTAAGGCAATGTTAAAACCTGGTGAAAGTGAATTCAGTTTTGTTTTAATGACATTAATAACTAAGCAATATAATTAAATAATATTATTAAGCAATTTGCAATTGCAAGTAATTGCTCACTATCAAAAGTTTGCTTTTATTTTATATTTTTGCTGAGAATGTAACTTCGGTTTCTGGAACATATCTGTTAGCGGTATGAGACTTCCATATTATGTTGCTTCTGATTTAAGAATGCCAATAGTCAAGTAAAAATGAACTACGGAAATGATGATCATATATATTTCACAGGAAAAAGATAAAATCAATTGATCAAGGCCCTAAGAGAATTATGTTTAGTTATTATCAAATCTCTTCCATGCTAGGTAATAGCCAGTATCCCCCATGATAGGTAATAGCTAGTATCTATATAAGCCAATACGGTTCTATACATATCATGTTGGGTGTGTATACACAAGGCGTGAAGCATATGTTCTATCATACATTGGGAATTGATGAATTCTATTCAAGGGTTGATCAAATCCCTACTTTTATATTTTCCTTGCAACATATATATGCTTACACAGTGATAAGAATGTCATAAGTTGATCTCTAAACTATACTTTAAGCAATTTTTTGTGACTATAAACAATTAACAATAATCAAGACCTAACCCCAAAATCCATAGTTCCCAGATAGTGCAACGATAGGGCTACTAGGAAGGGCAACAATTCCCTAGGTAACTAAAGTTATTCAAATTCATACATAGATTCAATATTGACAACATCCACTTGCTCAGAGATGAAAAAGTAATAGTCTTAAAAGGTAACATTGCAAGTAAACCAATATAACAGTGCTTGTATAATGGCTTTGTTACTGTCACCTGCGTCTATTATGAATTATTACATTTTAACTTTACTGATTTGTGACTAGTATAATACAGCCATTTACCAATTATCGTCCCTTCAATTAAGAGTAGTAACCATGTATGGTGTCAATATTATCATGTCATTTTTTTACGCCCGTTAACATGTATCTTATTTTTTAGGCGGCGCAGCGTCATTGGCCAACGGGCGCGTTACATACCCGTTGGACTTCAACCGCCCCACAGAGGCATGGAGCGCCATCCCCACCTTCCATGTGATTAAATCGACGCGCTTCCATGAAGCGGCACCAGGTGGCATACCGTTATACGCGACGCGAGGCCGGTGTCGCGGCGTACTCTTCGCGTTCAGCTTCCTTGAATTCCGCAACAATGTGGAGGAGTACCGGCGCGGAGCAGACGCGGACTGCAAGAATCTCAAGTACCTGTTCGACGAGATCGGGTTCAAGACCGTGTTCTACAACAACCTGACCCGACCGGAGACGGAGGCGACGCTTCGCTCATTGCGCGATGTTGAAGTGGTGCGCCGGGCCGAGTGCGTGTTCGTGGTGGTCTCCTCGCACGGCTACGAGCGGCAGCGCACCGCGGACACCGACGTGCGCACCTCCGACGGCGGCCTCATCTCCACCTACGAGATCGTCGAGTACTTCAACAACCGCAACTTCCCAGAACTGCGCGGAGTGCCCAAGGTGTTTGTCTTCCAGACTTGCCGTGGCGCTAGCGAGGAGTTCGCTGCGAGCGACGCGCTCGTCGACGGACAGCCAACGGGCGCCGCGGCTCTTCCCGAGCGGCCGCGTGCCCATCATTCAGCAGACGCTGGGGCGCCGCACGAAGGGCGCGTCTTCTCGGACATCCTGATCGCACACTCGACGCTCCCGGGTTTCGTGTCGCGGCGAGACCCCGACAAGGGCTCGTGGTACATGCAAGCGCTGTGCGAGGTGTTCGCGGCGCGGGCGCACGACTCTCACGTGGAGCAGCTGTTCACCCTGGTGGACGTGCGGCTGCATGAGCGGTTCCGCTCGCAGACCTCCTCCACGGACAAGTGGGGATTCAACCGACTGCTGTACCTGCACCCCGGCCTCTTTGAGGAGCACTGTGACTCTGATGCCTCCTGACAACCGCAGCGGCGCTCGCACCACAACACCGCTATGGCAAGTGATTACGAGCAGAGATGAATGCTATTGAAAACTCCGGGGAAATCCAATAAAGGTTAACTTTGAGTCGAGGTGACAGAAGTCTTCGAAGAGGAGATGACACCCTTCGGGATGGCCCTCGTTCAGCAACCGACGCAGCAGGCTGATGACTTTTACTAAAACCTCCACTGCTTTTAATTTCTTAGACCACAGACTTGTTAATACTTTCACTGCCTCAAATGGTATCTGTGTTCTAATTGTCATCTGCCATTGCTAATTTAGTGGACTTTTTCGAATCGATGTATACCTACCTAGATTAAGTAGTTAATTATTAAATATTTACTTTTTACGTACTTATTAAGACTACTTCTAACTGCAGCCCTTTTTCGTTTATAGGCACATCATTCATGACTATAATAAAATCAAAACAAGATTTAAAAACAGGATAGCTTTTATTATTTTATTTAACAGTTATAAAGATTTTCTCTTGATACATACAATAAAATGAAGTAGGCATAAAATCAGAAGCAAACATGCGAAACTTTGTTCGACCATTTAAAGAAGCTGATTATTCTTTTATTAATTTGTCTGTGCTATAGTCGACATTTTTGTTTAGAATGTTACCTGCAAAACGAGATTGATATATACATATATATGTACTGTATATAAAATACACCGTTTAAATTCATTGCGCACACATACCGCGGACAGAGGTTTCAAATTTTTAATAATCTCTTGAAGGGATGTGTTTCTGGTACTTTCAATCTCTTTTCTATGAACTAGGAAAATGAGAACTTTTAGTTTGTATTAAACAATCAAGAGTAAACTTTTGCATAATTTACTACTGAGCTACTGGGAATAAAAAGTACAATTGACTGAACTAAGGGGAACGTAGGATTTCGTGTTATTTTCTTTTCCAATAAAACGAGTTTTAATTTAATAAAGTGGTACCTGATGCTGTAAAGTGACCGCTGTAAAGTGACCGCTGTAAAGTAGATTGCATCTGAATTTTATAAAAAATAACAAATAAGCTATAATCGCTCATTAACATAAAAACACGCCTACCTACATTAACAAACAAACAACTAAAATAGACAAGGCACATTACATACATACATACATACATACACACTAGCATCGCAGTTTGCGTATCATACGGATAATGAATGTAAACCATCATGAATCACTATTCATATCCCCATATAAGAGGGATTTATTTTATCTGAAAACGATGTTTTAATTTAGGTGTACTAATGTGGTAATAAATGTTTTCAAATGTAACCAAAAACTATGTTACAATAACAAATCACATTTTGCATGTTTGCTCCTCATATATACAAAGTTAGACTGAAGTGTAGAAATGTTTCATCATGTTTATTTACAGAAATATTGTTAAAATTCTGAGTTATATCACAAAACACGACACATTTTCGTATACAAACCCGGTACTAATGAATACTTGTCATGTGTTATAAAATTTAATGAGTTATTTTATTTATGAAAATAATTATATATATTATTATAATTATATGTGTAATTTAAAATAATTAAGTTTCACGCCGTACTATTTCAATCTCAGTTTAATTAACTGACATAACTTTGTTTAGCATAAAGTACTTGTCTCAAGGTTATGTATCACCTGTTCAATGAAGTGTGTGTGTCGATCTACGGAAAGCAATATCAACAGGTATTGAAGAAATGTAATTATGGTATTCTTCAACATTACTAAATATTTAGTATATATTCAAAGTGCTACCGTGCCGATAATGTTATTGTTACCGGCCTAAGGCCTCTAAGATCCAACTGCAGAGGCAGATGGTTGCATTGAGTTTTCAGTCCTAAGGGCATTCTCCATGATTCTAATTCCACATGTAAAGGTACGAATGGCAAATCACTACGGTTGAAGCATATGGGTGGCGCCGCAGGCGTTAGCGTCGGCGCTTGTCTGGAGAACAAAGCTGCTGAAGTCACCAGGGCAGCTACGCCTGTCACGTAAGCCAAGAGAATCGCTGCACAAGCGGCTCCCACAGCCAAAACGGCAGCAGCGTGATGGGGCTCAGCACAAGCTTCTAGTTCGGCGTATGTGAAGTGGTGTCGCGATAAGCCCTGCCGCATTGCCAAGGTCCGTTCGAGGCGCCGCAGACCGCGTCGGAAAGCGACTGGTGGGACGTGCAGTCGCCAGCCAATAGCCGATAGGAATGATGCCTCCAATTCTGCCAACCGTCGGGTACAAAAGCCGCCAGCGGTCGCCCATTCTGCCGCAGTAGCTTCGTCCGCGGTGCCTTCGTCTTGTAGATATTTGCTTGCCACCATCTGTTAATAAGACATAAATAAATTCAACGTAGCTCAGTTGTTTGGGCCTTGACTCTGTATCAGTGGGTCCAGGGTTCAAATCCTGCTTGAGCATGTACCAATGAAAATGAAGTTTAGAGAATTTCTATGAACATTTTTGTAATAAAAACACATTTGCGAAATGCGTTGAATAGGTGAGCGAAAACATCGTGAGGAAACTTATCTGTTCGTCGAATAAGGTAATAGTGTTAGTGCTTGTAAATGGCGACATGGCTGACCACCTGTCACATTGAGTACTGACTATCTGGTTAACAAGTGGGTTCAAGGTCTCCCTAGAATTACTACCTTCGCAATTGGGCAGATGGAAACCTGAACCGCTGACTACCCCGCAAGGGTCAATGCTCGTCAATGCGTTTGTCTTTGTCTTTCTTAAATAAAATAAAATGTTAATGGTAGTTAATTACCTTTTACAATGTATGGAATGAATAAGCGAAATATTATTTTTGGCCATATCAAATTACATATGTACCAATACCCAATAGTGATAAAAATGTTGACATAACTACTTCATATTTATAATGACTGAGTCATACTTGAATACACTTATGATGATGTAAACCATTTACCTACATATTAGGTATGTATTAACTTCTAACATAATAGTTATTTTGCTGTATCATTTTAACCTTAAATTAACACTATATTAACACTTTCGTCACCATGGTCCAAAAAAGTATATGTGGTGCCGGTCATTTTGACCCACCATGGCGACGAATGTGTTAATGGTTAATTAGGATTTGGGTGGAAAGTTATGCACATCCAAGCCTCTACTTCTGTAATAGGACAGTAGAAACTATCAATCTCCACCTTGAATGATTTATGTAAGTCCCAATTAACTACATACTTTGTTTTCTTATATCTTACATGGAATGTACACTATTAATTATTAACATGTGAATATAGTATGGAAGAATTTTAATATACAAAGACTCAAGAGTAAGATCCTTAGACAATGCGGAAACATAAATACAGAAGTAGTCTTGCTAATCGATAGACCTAAATATCTCATTAATAATAATAATTGAGACACTATTACACCAATTGAACTAGCCCCTTGGTAAGTACATCTAAGACTACTGTAGACTACTGTAGACTGTATTAAGGGTACTAGTCAATATATATTTAAGAAATATATACTTATTATAATATATAGATTATTACAAATATAGCATATATAATCAATAACGAGAAGAAAAGCGTAATAAGCTAAAGAAGAGAAGTTGTTTTAAGACCTTACCAATGAAACGAGAAACAGGTCCTTGGGAGCAACCCCAGCCAAGTAGCCAGGGTTCATGTGGTGGAGTCGCTCAACATAGAGCAGTGCAATAAGAAGGGCACACGGAGAGAGATATGTTATCCGCGCCACAGCGGCTGCATCGGGCACACGCAGCCTCTGCAAGGAGCGGCCTTGCTGCCAGCGGGACCACACTTCACATGAAAACTGAGTCATGGGTAAGCTCAGACGTCCACCACCGCGTGCCCCACTTTGCAAGGAACGGCTGATGCGTGCTAACAGCTCTTTGTGCTCACCCATTACCTTTAAAAGAACAAACTTATATTCAAACCTAACCCTCATTTACAGATGATATTTTTAGCCTTTGTAGCCCAAACCATTCCACATATAACTCAAACGTAAGCAATACTAAAATAATACCTATTCATACGGCCTAAAGATGTCTGTGATTTATTTATTTATTTATTGGAACAACAAACAGTTATACATTAAAGCTTAATAAACATGTTATATAATCAATTGAGTTAACAAATGTATAACCAACAGCGCTGTCCACATGTTAAATATACAGATTTTCTTAATACTACTAGGTGGCGCTTATAATATGTAAAGTGAGTAAGGTCACTCGAGGTAAATGCGTACCATTTTTGAAACATTTGACTTTGAGGTCTCATTACACAGTAACTATAATGTTTTGAGAGAAATGTGTGATACTGAAATATTTATTAACTATTTAGCTGTGATATTTGTTTTTTCAAATCGTTGTAGGATCAATAATCGTTCGGATATAAACATATCTTTAAAGGAGGTCATTTTAGACGCATTTACCTCAAACTGGGGTAAATGCAACCAAGTTCAATATTTCATTCAAATATTATCATATTAAAATTTAGTTTGGGCTCACTATTGCATTTTCTCAAGAGTTATATCGAGAACATATCAATACGTAGAAATATGTTATTTATATATTCAAAAAACGCTTCCATAGTCAAATGAGGCAAAAGCGTCTAAATTTTGAAGACGCATTTACCCCATCACAAAATCAGGGGTTGTTAACATTTTTCAAAAATTACTGCTAATCCGTACCGTGGAGACGGTATTCAAAGCGCTGCCTTAGTATATGCTTTGTCCTCGGTACGAATCTCGATCTATTCATAGAACGTGTACCTATATGCTATCGAACCAAAGTCGCAAAGTGTAGGCTCTATGTAGAATCATTTTGTATGAAAAATAAGTTTTTATTTCTCGTCAGTATTTTATTTAGCATGCATTTCTTGTTCCTAGCATGATACTGAACCTACAGTTTGCGGCTTTGGTTCATTAGCAGATTATGTTTATTATAAAAAAAATACAGGGAATTAAAGCGTTTATTTTTAACTGCGGCAGATATTGTCAAAAACACTGAACACGGCTCACTCAACGGGTTGATTATCTGTTCTCAAAGTTTCTGAAAAATTGATGGCAGCTCTGATTTTGCGGGATTTTTACATTCTGTGACTACAGCCAACAAAATACAAAAAAAATATCACAGAATATAATATTCCCATAAAATCAAACCTGCCATTAATACTTTTGAGAGCTTCAAAAATAGCTCTTTATTTACTTTTTTGTTATGTCTAAAATAAACTATGCACATAAAAATAAAACTACTACAATAAAAGCGTACTGTATTATATCTACACCTCAAGCCATGTTCAAGGTTCTTACACTACATCTGTAAGTACACTATTTATTTGCTTTATTATAACTTCAAAAATCAAAATGCTTGTATAAAAAAAATGTTTACAACATCTGGGTTCGGGGTAATTGCGTCTTATAGTCGGAATTACCCCACACTAATAGACGCATTTAGACAAAAAAATTGTTTATTTTAATCATTTTGAAATTTATTTTTTATTATAAAATATTGCCGTTAAATGAAAAATAATTATCTGTAAGTATGCACTGTAATTTACCAAACACAAAAAACAAGGCATAACTACAAAACACTCCATATTTCCAAAGTTAAAAAAAGATTTAATTGGACTCACCTCGCATGTCAACTTTTCTCAAACACTGCAAATTTCAAAATTGCCGTTTTTTTTTGTTTTAAGGTAGTTATGCCCTCTGTCACGCTTTCACGAACTTACTCTAGTAATTATCTCCATGTCCAGGTGTCACTAGGTGTATGATTTTTCATATCTTTCAAGTTATTAAAGATAGTCGTAATAGCCCCATAGACGCATTTACCACGAGTGACCTTATTATGTTAGTTACTATGGTAATACTATGTAACATTAGAGCTAATTTAAACAATATCTATCGTATGTAAAGTTATTATATCAATAACCATCGTAAAACCATGTATTATTAGAGCTAATTTTAATTTGAGAGTAGTTTGCCAAGATAGAGCATATAGTAACTCTTTAAATGCATATGAATTTATCCCCATATTTAATATAAAATATGATAGTATGTTCCATTCATACACACCTTAGTAACAGAATGATCCTTCCGTTTATAATTGAATAAAGGACTGCTCGTCATTGTGCCAAATTCTAACTTGCTGTCAAATAATCTTAACTTACTTAACAATAGAAGAACATTCTGAAACAAATAAAATTTAATAATTATATCTCTGTTGTTCTATTTAAAAAATATAGATAAATCCTTTCCGTCTAGTACCACCACCACCACCACATAAACCACAAGTTTACAAATTAAGGAGTCATTTCAAGTACACTATGAAACATGTATGAGACTGATTGTAAACTGATCATAATCACCAAACTCTATGTTAACATACATTGTATCTTATGTATTAGAATTATTTTATATTGCTTTGGATAAAACTATGTAAAACTATTCATTGGTTTACATATAACCTCATTTATGCGCTTTATATTTCATAAAAATCATTACATATTATGAGACCTTCTGAAGAGTAGGTAATTACCTTTTAGTTTAATCGAATGATTGGATGTTTATTGCTACTGAGATAGAAAGATTTCAAATTTAAATAATATGAAAATAATAGTACGTACACGAACGAACAAAAGAGTAGTATGAGCACACGTAGCGTAATTATTCTTTATATAAAAATTTCTCTATAATTCTAGTTACCTCTCCGTTGTTCGTTTGCTGAGTTTTTATTTTTATCATGTCAGTCAATAAAAAATGACGTGCATGGTGTAAGGATGGGCATGCTATTCTCTCATTGGGATGATTTGTGGCTCAATCGTAATCGTTACAAACATTTGCTGGAAATCAACTAAAACAAAAAGTTATTAGCAAAATAATTTGGAAATCAGTGGTGATAAAAAAGTTATGAGCAAAATTTGGTCCGCCACGCCATTAACCTCCTAATATATCTAGTACAAGAATTCTTAGTCCTATACAGAATGGCTCAGGAGAACGCGATCAAAAGAAACAAGACGTTGGATGGGGTTATTCCGAAACGACTTAATATTTAAGTAAAATATCTGATCAGTATTTATAACGTCAATTGATATTTTATTTATTTTTAGATATAGTTTGAACACTGATTTGTCTGTTTGCTACAAATGTTAACTTAAAACATGAAAAGTTCAAGTCGAACAATAATTATTTTAAACTTTAACTTTTGAGGTAAAAGTACTGGTGAAAGAAATACCTTTTGATAACAATTCTACAGAGGTATAACGGTTGGTCGTTTGCAACTAAATTCATACATAAAAAGTTTTTCATCAGACTAGTCCTGACGTAAGAACCAATCTAAGCATCTTGTTAGAAGTTCTACTTGATGTAATAAAAAACATGAATTACTTTTATTTTCATCAACACACAGAGACAAACAGAATAATTTAAGCGACACATGATTATGACTGTATCATATTATACTTATGGATGTATGCATTGTAGTTGTATGTATATGTATGTCTATAATTATGTTACGAATTGTATGTATGTGTGTGTATATGTATATATTATATACAAAACATAAAAAGACAAACGCATTAACGACCATTAACCTCTGCGGGGTAGTCAGAGGTTCAGGTTTCCATCTCCCCAATTGCGAAGGTAGTAATTCTATGGACATCTCGAACCCATGTGTTGACCAGATAGTCAGTACTCAATGTGTCAGGTGGTCAGCCATGTCGCCATTTACAAGCACTAACACTATTACCTGTTCGACGAAAAGATAGGTTTCCACAAGATGGTTTCTCGTATAATTTGATGCATTTCGTAAATGTATATTTATTACGAAAATGTACATAGAAATTCATTAAACTTCATTTCCATTATTACATGCTCAAGCGGGATTTGAACCCTGTACCCACTGATACAGAGCCAAGCCCCAAACAACTAAGCTACTACTACTATATAATATTATATTTTATAAAAGTTATGCATAAAAGTATCTGTTGCGATGTTTATTATAACTGTACTATTGTGTGTACGTTTATTCTTTCTTTTTTACATATAATTATATATTATACACACAATAATCTAATGATAAGTATTTGGAGCTTTGATTCAGTCGTACTAATGTCCTCTTGTGACAATATATAAATAAAATAATAGAAATGGTTATTCAATGAAGAAATTATTAAATGAATGAGCTATTTCTTATTCGTTATTGAGAAAATATTAATTTGGACACGCATTTTTTTTTTACGTAGTTTTAATTTTTCGGTACAAGAATCCCTACACTTTATCTACTAACACCTTAGGGGCCAAGTGGGCCGAATTGAATAGCTTTCTGACATTCTTCTTCTCAGCATAATCAAGTCCATTGCTGCACGTTCTCCATCGAGGTCTATTTACGGGGCGTCTCTCCTGCCGTCTGGCCATCTGGCAGCTGGTCTACCCACGCTTTAGCTTCCCGTTCTGGGCTTCCACATTAGGTATCCCATCGATGTAGCGACACCTGTGTCCTGTCCAACGTCGTTTCAAGGTGTCCGTTATGCTAGCGAACCCATAAATTATATCGCGTTGCTTACTATGCCAAAAAACTGCGTAAATAATACCTAATTAGAGCAAAGGTAAAAAACATAGTGCCTGTTCAGTTAAGGAAATAATCACCATTTTGAATGGGTCCGCCAGCTTCACGGTAAAGGTAGCGTACCCATAGTCGATCTCGAAAACGGCTAATCGCAAAGCAAGAGTTTTCACACAAAAATAGTGCATAGTGCCTCTGATATCTAAAATTTAATAACATTATCCAACAAGATTTTTAAAATACCTACGGAGCAGGCGTTGAGTTGGCGTTCACAAATAGTGCTCACAGAAGGGGAATTCGTCTTACAATAAATTACGGAACTTATCAAACTCAACAAAAAATACATACATTCATACACTCTACGTCCCTATGCTCCCCATTCGAGATTTTCAATTGCCACCTGGAATGATCCTCAGAAATATTTGCTTCAGGTAACCTTCACATACATGCTCTTCTATTCTTCACTTTGTAGCTTGAGAAGAATGTTTCTGTTCAATTTGATCTGTTTTTGTTCAACGCGCCTACCCCATCCAACTCTACCTTCCACTTTGGCTCTATAAATTCCTGTCGTAACCCTCCTATCATCCATCCATACAACCAACAAAAATAAAAACAATTCAATTTGTTGATTAGACTTTATAATTATTCTTGACCACATAATTGATATTTGTACATTAAAGATTACACTACATACAATATTATGTACAAAGATTATTGCACTGACATTTATGACTGTTCTGGAACCGCCGGAGACTTGTTTGTCTTTGCTTCCTCGTCAATAAAAAGAAGCGGTGTCATACCAAGGAAGCAACCTAAAGTGATGCCAATGACACGGCCAAAGTTGGCACAGCGTCTACTAGAGGGCATGTCCAGTTGAATGGGTGATAACGGCGGTGGTGCCAAGCCAAGCATTGCCGCTCCACGTTCCACATAGCATGAGCTACCAATACCAATAATATCACTGAAAGTATTCCCCAGTGCCGCAGCAGCCATTGTTGATAGTGTAATGTACGCACTCATTGAGCTTTCTATTGAGTCACCTGCTATTATCATTATGAAGTTGTCCAGGAATCCAAATCCAATGAATGGCACTGAATTAGCCAAAGCCACTGTAACAAAAAGCAAACATTTATTCCCAGTCTAATAACTCTTTTGAGACAGTCAAAAGCTTGAGTAACCTGGGCACTGTTAAAAAATAAATACAGAAGTCACTGTTTGTACATTGCAAAGAGGCAAAACACTTTGTGTCTGGGCTAACAAGAGATATATGTCGTTGACCACCTATTTTATTTATATTTTTTACTTGCTATCATTATTTTATAATTTGTCTGTTTTTGTTCTCAGTGAAACATATATAATGTAGTAAACTTAATTATTTAAGCATATATTTTTAATTACCGTATCTATAACTGGTTTGTTACTGTTTTTTTCCTTTTAAATAAATAAATATTTGACAATTTCATAAACAAGCAAATATTTGATTGTCTTGCATAGGAAAATGGCTGTGTTTTTTCTTGAGATACGAAAAATAAAATACTGCAGCATATATACATACATATTATCATGTCATTTCCTAATGGGATAGGCAGAGACAATTGATCAACATCTTCAACGAGCCTGACAAATCTGTCTATTGCAGCATAATCTGGTTAATTAGATGAAATATAAGAAGTATTCTTAAATTTTGAATTGAGTGAAACATGTGTATGTTAAGGTAAATTAGCAAGTGTCACTTTGATCAGTATCTCCTCAGTCGCTTTAACACTTTAGTTTTTTGGTTCAGATTATATTGATATGGAACATTTGCTACTCAATGGAATCCATTGACCTCTAGTAGTATAAACACCATATATGTATAATATGCAGAGAAAAACACTAGCTAGTTAGCATTCTATTAATGTTACTGATTAGTGCAGAATTTAATTCAACAATCTATCTATTAAATACTACTTACAGCGGAATAGCTCATTGGTTGTTGGCTTGGGCACTGTAGCAGCTGAAAGCAAAACAACAACAATAATTGTAAACTTTGTGGTATTGTGGTGTGCCTGCCACAAAGAATATCCAAACTGAAGTGTTTAGTTGGAAATTCACAATCATCATCTCGGTTCTTCCATTATATCTGTCTGTAGAATTATTAGTTAATAAAGATAACATAAATGCATAATACATAGAATGAGATAATAATATAGTAATGTATCACAAGACTACCACAATCAAAATATTGGTGAATCCTAAACAGCCTCATTGAGTATTTACATTTTTCAGGTTAATTGTGTGCCCATCCTTGAATGACATTAACTTAGAAACTAAATATTTAAGAATTTTACAGAACAGAACTAGACAAAACTAGATTAATCCAGTAAAAGCATACCATATTTCTGTTTCAGCCAATCTTCTGGCACAGCACAATAAGTTCCAGTAGGATCAACTTCACCCAGGCTGGGGACTTTGCTGGGTCTCCCAAACTTGCTCCTCCAGCGGTGTCCTGCCATTTTATCAAGGTATTCCTCCTTCAATTTACTTGAATGGTACTGCTGAATGGCGTCAAAGAGAACTTTACGCTCATCGTCAGTGAGATGCAAGACCAGTTCGGTCGCGTGAGCCTTAGTCAATGGGCCGCGAGGTCCATTCGAACCCTCCTCAAAATCTTTAGAAGTAGGACCGAGCCCAAGATGACGACGGACACTGATAAATTCCCCATTGCTTCGACGGCATAAACTCGCTGTATTGTACAAAAATCTTGAAGCTTTCATACTTAGTTCGATCTCTTTCTTTTTACACTATGGGAGTTCATCAGTGAATTATTTTAGAGTGATGAGGTCAACGATTTCTTAGTAAGACGGACTACTTACGGACTATTTACAACCTATCTCATATTTATTTACATAAATTATTAAAATCCTTTAAATATTTAGAAATATTTGTCGAAAGTTATATAATTACAAACTATTTTATTTAGCATAATCTAGGAAAATATATATTAATTACAATATTATACTAAACTGATCCCACCGAAGTTTTTACTTCAATCATTGACATTAGGACATTTTTTATTTAAATTGAGTTTTCATTACGTAAGATTATCATTATACTATAGTCTATACAAAAGTAAAAATGGAACTCGTATTTGAGTATACACACAAACACAGGCCCTTTTCCTATTTCCGAATTTGTTCTGAGCCTCCGTTATCATATAAAGGAATTACTATTAATTATTGTATTTGGTATTAGCATTATTCCTATCATAATATTCTATCTATAATTAGTTTTAATCGAATCGTATGGAAATAAGTAATCAATGAGATGTTCACGGCTTGTTGTTTATTTCCTCAGATGTCAATGAAAGATATTTTATCGATCGCTATTGAACGATCGATCGACTGAACGATAAACCCTTTTTGCTTCATGGTTCCTCTTCTATTAATTATGCTAGTGTTTTATTTTTTCTATTTAGTTTGGGAGTTCCTTCTTAGCTGAGATAATAAAATGACCAAAAGCTACCGTTCTTCCCGGTATATCGTAAGAAGTGACTAAGGGACTGGCGTACATAGGATCTGTTGTGCAATGGACAAGTAACCTGTCACCAATGTTAAAAGTGACTTAGAAGATATTATCGTGTCTTCAGGATTCTGTCAACACCGAAATAGAGTAAAGTACGTTAATGTATGTATTTATTCTATTTATCTTATTACATTTTAGCAATCACACGATAAACTGGCTCATGAATTTAATAAATATTTTTATTAATACAAATATAATCAGAAATGCATCGGCTACTTAAGATCAAACCTAAAAAAAAATACTTTCATTATCATTACCTTTTGCGTTTAGTCAGAGGTTCACCTGTTTATTTCCGTAAAACTAAAAATTATATAATTAATAATAAGGCGTTTATTCACGGGCACAAAAAAGATAATATAAAAATAAATTAATATTATTCCTTAAATACACTAGCTGCTCTACGAGCTGATACACGATACATATTGTACGTGTATATCACTGCACTTGAGTTTTTAAAATAATTATTAACTCTGTTTTTAAAACTATTCAGTAAAGGCACACTAATAACAGTCTCAGGAAAGGAGTTGCACACTTTCAAAACACGATAAAGCAAGCCATGTTTATGGAGTTGCTAGCACATCAGACAATAGACAGTTTCTTACTATGGCCACTCAAATTCTTATTGAAGGTGTACATATAAAAACAATACGAATACAATGAAAACTTACAAACTAGGAAGTACAGCTAGTGCACGCTTCAATTTTTTGTCTAAAAGAAATGTTGTTTAAGTAACCGTTTATAATTTGGTGTTAAATAGTAATATATTAATATAAATACGGTAGATATTATTAACCAAAACGATAGTTCAATATGAATTATCAGTGATTTAATGCATTTTTAAGAGACTGGCGGTTTTTATTCTTAAAGACAATGCTCAGTGCCATGTTTGAAATAATAGTTTTATAATAATAGGTTTCATTTGTAACGGTCTTTGGTTGCAGAGCAAAATTATAAATATCACAAACTCTCTTTGAAAGTTATCTTATGATCTAAGTATAATTTAAAAAAACTATTTCAAACATGATTAATAATTAACGGGACTTATCCTTCTTATTATATATTACATATATTATGTGTTCCTTCACTGAGTCCGCAATAGACCGTTTAGTCTGTCCGACGTAGGATTTCCCACAGCTGCAATCAATCTTATACACACCCTTATATCTTATATCATGAGTATAAATCGCGAATCTCTTAAAACTATTATTTCAAACATGGCACTGAGCATTGTCTTAAAATATTTTTTACCGAGGTTAGATCAGCGGAGACCCTAGCTTGGAGAAGAACTAACAAGAAACTCCGGAAATCAATTTATTATAATCACCCTTAACAAACATAAAAATTACAAAGAGTGAGCAAAAAACACAACGCTGGTAATACTAAATTTACCTTTCATACAAAATAACACGCAATGGCGGAAACGTCAAATTTACTTCCAAGTTTGCCTACTGCCAATTTATGTGGCGCGATCTCTACCTATATGTCAATTTTTTTTCTTTCGTAGTGCTGAATAAATACTTTTTATTAAATTTAGATTATTCGTTATTTCATAAATTTTTCACTATCGAAATTATGAATTACATATACACATTCTAAGGATATTGAATGTTTATATTCTATTTAAATATATTTTATTAAATATTGACTTATTTTATGTCACTGTAACATTTATAGATCTTATGAAGTGTTCCTAATTTTATTGATGGTTTGAATTAAACATCTGGGTAAACAATGTTGTACTGTTATGCAGAAACATGATAATGAATGCCTAAGTGCCATGCTTGTGACGTGTTACCGGCTAGATTTGGCGCGTGGACGTACGTGAAAACTTCTTGCAGCAATTATATCTTGGAACAATACTTTGGCAAATACATCTAAGGTAATTTAATTGGAGACAAGTATATGAAGTAAATTAATTCAACAAAAATATTACTTACAAGGAACTGCATAAAAATATTTAATACATTACCATGAATAATAAGACTTTTTTGTTGTTTGCTGCTTAAGGCGTTAAAAAGTAAACTGCTTTGGGATCCTTACTATTTTTTGAGGCATGCTGTACTAGGTTCAATGAAATGGAAATGAAATATATTTATTGGAATTTGTTTTCCAGCAGCAAGTCTCCAATTTCCTTATGAGCCCTCAACTCCTTGGACGTTTGGCCATTATGGCTATCTTAATCTTGAGACTTCAAATCTTCAAATAACTCAATTTATTGACAGTTAATTTAATATAAATTTCTTCCAATAACCATTGCAGTGTAGTCAGAGCTTAGTTATATATCTGTACCACAAGAGAGGCTTCCCTCTGGCTTTCAACAGGTTGGCTTTGGTATACAGGTCATCTAATTTATATCTTAAATAGGATAGTTACATCAAATAATTGGGCATTTTGCTTGTGATTAAGGATATATTCAATTTTTTTAACATACCTCACATTGTCTAACTGTAAGTTACTTTATAAAGTTATTCGTCCAGTCCAGGCAGTCAGACATGTGACAAATTATTTTCTTTTTGGCAATTGAGTAGTGAAATAAATATGCAACAATTTCACAACCATTAACACATTGGTCCCCATGGTGGGCAAAATGACCGGCACCTCATATACTTATTTGAGCCATGGTGACCAAAGTGTTAACCATTACCGGGTAGTCAGAGATTTGGGTGTTCATCTGTGTAATAGCAGACTTATTAATTCTACACCCACCTCAAACCAAGACTGTTGGTAAACTGTGTCACCATAAACAAGCACTTATTATTACCAGTTGGAGGAAATGATGTTTTCTCTCATCATAGTATTCAGTGTATTTGGCAAATTTACTTTTATTGTTTAAACATACATAGAAAAACAGTAATTTTTTCACCAGTACATGCTCTGAGGTTTTTGAACCCTAATACAGAGTCAAAATCCACAAAAACTGAGCCACGCAGAATACCAATGTGATGTATGTATTATTTTGCTTTAGTTATTTTGTAGTAAGCCTAAATAGTCCGTCCCATGCTAGTCTGGAACTTATAAAGAAAGTTAGTTAGGTCCCAGTCTTTCTGGTATGTTGTAGAAGGTGACTAAGGGACTAGGTGTACATGAAATCTATTGTGCGATGGGCAGATACAGATATGGGTACAGGGTTCAAATCCCGTGTGAACATGTACCAATGGAAATTAAGTTTTATGAATTTCTAGGTACTTTTTTGTAATAAAAATTCATTTACGTAATGCATCGAATATTATGGTGAGGGCAAACATCGTGAGGAAATATCCTAAGGAGTGAGGTAATAGCCAGTTCTTATAAATGGCGACATGGTTTACCACCTATTACATTGAGTACTATCAGGGCCCTTACTCTACTAATTAACTTTGACAGCCACACAACTGCGTCGCTACTGCGTTACTTCTGCGTCTCGGCTGTAAAAGTGGCACACTGCTAATATTTTGACAGCCACAGTTGTACCTCAATAGCGAGTCAGTGGTGCTTCAGTGGCCACTCAAGTATAGAAATGTCAATAGTGGAGTACCAAATATAAGGCTTTTGAACTGAAATTGACTGACGTTTGGTTAGTCGAGTAGCTTTTTTGTACTTCAGACACAGAAGTACTTCAGATGTAGTTTGATAGCGCCTCAGTGGCCAAAATTTGTTAGTGGAGTGCCAAAAGTGTCAAATTACGGCCACTGAAGTGCCACAGTATCGATACTGAAGTAAAATTGTGCCTAAAATGAATTAATGGAGTAAGGGCCCTGCTCAACATGTACGATCGAGGTAGCCATAGAATTACTTGCGTAATTCCGCAATTACGATTTTTTAAGTAATTCCAGTCATCTCTGCAGATGGAAACCTGGACCTCTGGCTACACCGCAATGGTTAATGGTCGTGAACGCGTTTTTCTTTTTTTTGTTGCCTTAATCAATCCAACCTGTACAGTACAGTGGTAAACAAAACTATTGTATAATGTTTTTGCAGTTGACGATAAGAATTCACCACACTAAAATTCATGCTTAGTTTAATGTTATCAATTGTGCGATAGCGTGTACTATAATTTTTGTTGTACGGTATTTGATTTTGGTTTTGACTGACGCTGAAAGCAAGATCCCGATGGCATGTTAACGCGGTTGCTCTGTTCCCAGGTGCCTATGAGCGTCGCCATGTGGCGGATGCGGCGACGGGGCGCACTCTGCTGCGTGGCGTGCGGCCTGCTCACGTTGCTCGTGCTGTGCTGGTGGTGGCGCTCGGATGCGACGCCGGCTGAGTCTGGCGGCGCTCAGCTGGCGAGACTTCAGCGACTCCCCGTGGACGGCCGTCAACTCCCGCTCATTTTCGTGGGTGGCGTGCCTCGCTCCGGAACGACGTTGATGCGTGCCATGCTGGACGCGCATCCGGACGTGCGTTGCGGACAGGAAACGCGCGTGGTGCCACGCATCCTTCAGATGCGGCAGCAGTGGATGCGCTCGCAGCGGGAGTCGTTGCGTCTGGAAGAAGCTGGAGTGAACAAGGACGTGCTGGATAACGCGATCGCTGCCTTTTGTCTGGAGGTAATCGTGCGGCACGGGGACGGCGCGCCGCGGCTCTGCAATAAGGACCCGCTCGTGCTAAAAATGGGCACCTACGTACTGGAACTGTTCCCGAACGCCCGCTTCCTTTATATGGTGCGCGATGGACGCGCCACCGTACACTCCATCATCTCACGGCGCGTCACCATCACGGGTTTTGATCTGACCAGCTACCGGCAGAGCCTGATCAAGTGGAACCACGCGGCGGAAGCGATGAACGCGCAGTGCACAGCCCTCGGCGAGCGGTGTCTGCCGGTGCACTACGAGCAGCTGGTGCTGCGGCCGCGCGAGACCATGCAGAAGGTGCTGCGCCACCTGCAGCTGCCGTGGACGGACGCCGTGCTTCACCACGAGCGGTACATCAACGTGCCCAACGGCGTGGCGCTGTCGCAGGTGGAGCGTTCCTCGGACCAGGTGGTGCGACCGCTGAACCGTGACGCGCTCACCAAATGGGTGGGCCACATCCCGGGCGACGTGCTCGCCGACATGGCCACGATCGCGCCCATGCTCTCCGTGCTGGGCTACGACCCGTGGGCCAACCCGCCCAACTACGGGGAGCCGGAGCAGCCGGAGCCGCCGCCTTCCCCATCCTAGTCTCACTGTGTTATGTTATGATATATTATTTAGTATAAACAATAAAGTATATTAATATGCCTCGTTTTTATTTAGCGATTTTTCTGTATTTACCTTCAATGTAAGAGCATTTTGTTTTTTCAGGCTTTAACACATTTAGTCTCGGCGACACGCCAAGCGTGCTTTTGATAATTGTAATCCCCAAGCCAATGGACGTTTTTGATCATAATTCAAAAAGTACGTGAAACGTAATTTAAAACCCATGTACGTAGTATTTAGCATACGTATTACTATATATTGACGTGGTTCCGAGATAATAAGTTATGTTTATATTAAAAACAAATACGTTATGTAATGCTAAGACCACGCCAGGCGTGTTCTCTTTTACTATGCTACTATAGTGTATTTTTTTAAGAAACGAGAAACGAAAATTTTAATTGCTTTGGTACGTAATCTGCATAAAGTTCGTTTCCTATAAACGCAAATTACAGTTCATTTTACAATGATGTGGTAAATATTTTACAGCGGTTTATTATTAAGGTATCTGCAAAAAGCTCATCGGAAGGAAGTCATGACGATAGTTTTTAAGATAATAAGAAATTTATAATAATTCGATTCTAGTGCAATGTATATTTCGGTCGCCAATTATATCTTTAGTATGTTATGTTGTATACAATGTTTAGTTTTTTTAATGAAAATATAATTAAAAGCATACAGAAATTTTATACCATAAAATTTTAATTTAATAGTAACGTTTTACCTGTAAATAAAACGGTTATTAAACATACTTACCTTATTCGAAGCCTAAAATAATAATATGAGAGTAGCATTTCCTGTTTCCGAACAAATACCTGTCAAATTACGTCACATCCGTCCACTTTACGCCCCTCCCGTACCCCCTCCAGTTCCCACTACCACCAGAGTAGTCAATTTTTATTCCATCTTCATTGAATCTCATATTGAGCCACCAGGCAGAAAAAGTTTTAGGCTTCGAATAAGGTAAGTATGTTTAATAACCGTTTTATTTACAGGTAAAACGTTACTATTAAACAGTACTGTACCGTTATTCGAAGCCTAAAATAATAATATGAGAGACGTGTTTGTTATCGCCTGGTGGTAGTGGGGATGCCAATGTGATAGGTTTGTAAAGGTTTTCATGAAATAAATAACCATTTTGGGGGAATCAACGTAGGTGTATTAAACATAATACTCATAATTTCATAGAATTAAACATTCATCATTAAGAATTAAACATTAGCGAGTCATCAGAATCATTTGCTTTGATAATCAATCATTTTAATCACGAGCAGAGTTACGAAATTGGAACAAATAGTGAAGATATCAAAGAGGGGCTGCGTGATGAGTCCGAGGCAACCTGCCGTCTGTAGTACTTCGCAAAGGTGTTGGCAGACTTCCAGTTGCCTCTAGCAAGAATGTCGTCTAATTCAGCGTTCTTAATCCATGCCTTAGACGCTACGGCCGATCTAAAGCTGCCGGGCGTAGCCACAATTCCAGCTTCGTGTAACAGTTTCTTGATCCACCCACTGATAATAGTACGAGTTGCCGGCTTTGGGGACCCGTAGGTGTTCAAGAATAAATGATCTGATTTGATCACCTCCCTGCGTTCGTGTGATGCTTCTATTAACCGAGTGAGCCAATATACTGGATCCAGTGATTTGTTGTCTTTGTTGCTTAACAACTTCCAACCAGATTGACGATGGTTTGCGTTGTCTGTTTTAGAACCGAAAGCTGGCCACAGTGTTATTTCTCCATCTGAAATTATACAAGAATCAGCAGACACTCGAAGAAGCGTAAGGTCATGGAGCCGGCGTCCAGAACACAGCAGTAGGAGAGCTGCAGTGTGTTTTGAAATTTCGTACAAACTGGGAGTATTGGGATCTTTTTTGCCAAGATAATCAGAAAGTCTGTCGACATCCCATATGGGGGCCTTTTGTAATTTAGGTTTAGCTAAGGAAATTGACTTAATTACTTGTTTTACAAGAATATGAGAACTAAGTCTTTTTTCATTATTTGGATCACAAAAAGTAGAGACAACTGATTTATGCACTAAGATTGTACTCAAAGATAAATTGTCTTTTTGATGTAAATCTATCAAAAACTGGGCTAAGTTCGACCCACTTGGGTTGTGAACATCGATGTTATTTTTGGAAGACCAATGTACCCACCTCTTCCATGCTGGTTTATAAGTTTTTAGTGTAGACTGCCTCCAGCTAGATTTAAGTAAGGATTTTTGTTCATTAGTCCAATCTTTTAAGTCGGAACTCCACCACGGCATTTCCACACCTCTAGTGTCATTTCGGATACTCTCGGCGGTGGGAGACCCGTGACTGTGTCGACTAATACTGCTTGGAGATTGTTGACCGTGAATGGTGCCGCTACAGCTCGCCTCTTCAGGTCTGGCCTCCAGTACACCTTCGTCCAACGAGGTACTACTATTAAATACATACCTGCAGTATTGTTCATGTGTGATAATATCCTCGGTATTAGATATGGCGGGGGGAATATCCACGCAAGGCAGTAATTCCAGGTCGTACTTAGAGCGTCGTGGAAGCTCGCTTGTTGATCCCGTCTGTCCAGGCTGCAATAAGTCTCCACCACATGCGCGGTTCTGGAAGCGAATAAATCTATTATTGGTGTGCCCCATTTTGTAAATAGTATTTTCGTGAATGCCGGGGTCAAATGCCACTCTGAGTGACTCATCTGACGCGATAGATGATCGGCGTCGGAGTTGTAATTCCCTGGTAAATGGTAAATGCACATCTGAATATTCCATTGGTCTAAAACCTGAAATATCAGGGAGGCTTGCTGAGTAAGCTCTCTGGACTTTGCGCCGCCTTCGTTGCGTAAGTAGGCGACTACAGTTTTGTTGTCGCACTGAATCAACAGAGTTTTGGAGCTCAGGAACTGACCTCGATCTTGTAATACTTTGAGTATTGCAAGCATTTCCTTGTGGTTGCAATGTAAAGATTCCTCGCTGGGAAGCCATGTACCTGCAATTCTCTCGTTGTCCAAAATAGCGCCCCATCCGATGTCGCTCGCATCGGTCGTCAGGTAATGAGACGGTAAGTTGGCGTGTATCGAAGATTGGAGTCTGCAATTTGTTAGCCACCAGCTCAGTTCGTACATCGATGTCTTTGTTAGCTGACACTTGGCATTCAATTTCATTTTCAGTAAGCTGTTTGCCTGAGCTTGTAACGACCTGTAGTGTAACCTTCCTCTGGGGACTGCGAAGCTTGCGAAATTCATAAAACCCATAATCTTCTGAATTTCCACGAGACTGGCTGTTAGTTTGTGAAGCAAAGTTGGGATTTGGTTTTCTAGTTTGAGTGCTAGCCTCTCGGGTAGATGTTTGGAGTTTTGCCAAGGGTCCCAAACAATTCCGAGGAATTCGAGACATTTTTGAGGAAGTAGGACCGACTTTTCTTTGTTTATTTTCCATCCAAGATGTTCCAGAAGCTTTACAGTCATTGCAATCTGGTCTATAAGTTGAGATCGATTCTGATTCACCAGACAAAAGTCGTCGAGGTATACAAGAACACGTATGCCGCGTTCTCTCAACAGTTCTGCCACCCAATTTGTTAGAGATGCGAAAGCTTTTGGGGCTGAGCTGAGGCCGAATGGCAGGCAAGTCATTTCCAATAGCTGGTTCTCGAATAGTAATCGTAGAAACGGCATGTGACGATTTGCCATTGGTACATGAAAATATGCTTGATGAAGGTCGATCTTTGCCATCCAATCCCTTGCTTGAATAAAATCTGGCACTTTGTGAATATTTATGAGTCTGAATTTCTGTGGATGAACAAATTTGTTTAAGTTTTTCAGGTTGAAGATCGGCCTCCATGTTCCGTCTCCTTTTGCTGTCAGGAAGAGGGAAGAAATGAAACTGGGGGAGTGTGAAGCCTGCCTTAGGACCCCTTGAGCTTTTAGCTTTGTTATGATGCTTTTCATTTCGGCTGTGTTCGGCGTTTGTTTGCCTTGACAGTCCGGTAATATTAGCGGTGGTTTGCTTTTTAATGGAATGTGATAGCCGGTCAGTATACTGAGAATGTAGGGCGGAGCCCCGAGCTGTTCCCAGTGATGATAGAACTGACATAGCTGACCGGCCCGAAATGAGTCAGAATTTACGATTTGATTGGGATTTTTTATCATGTCTGTAACCAGGGGAGCGCGGCCTGGCTTTTCGGTCTTCGTCGCGGCCCCTAGATTGTTTGCTAGCACCTCTTCCACCACGAAACGATTTAAAATTTGTGAAGTTCTTTCTTGATGTGTTAGGTGTGTCATTTTTACCTTGTGAAAAAGGCTTAGTATTTTTCTTTTGTGCTTGTGCTGATGTCTGTGCTGAATTTTGTGCAGTCTTAACAATTTGTGTACCCGAAAATTGTTTGTTGTGTTCTTTAGGCCAGAACACGGCTCTTGTACCACCGGCTTTTTCCAATACAGTGCTGAACTTACTCGGATCGAATAAAGAGGAACATGATGGAGGTATTTTGCGAAGAATGTTTTTGTAATAAGAGTCTTTCACGAATCCAAGAATCCTTTGCCTTCGACTTTGCACGATCTCTGCTCTATGGCCACAAACAAGCTGAAAAGTGTCACTAGAAACTTTGTTGTATTCGCTTTTAGAGAAAATTTCATCTATTTTAACATAAACATTTTCATAGTCAAGGTTTTCTGCGGCTTTTACCCACGTAAGAAATTTCCGAAATTCATTTTGTAAAATGTCCCGTTGCTTTAATAGTGCATATGTGATCCCGGCAAAAGCGTTCTCCATATACATCGATGATCTAGAGTTATCATATTCGTGCACTTCATCGTTAGGCTCTAATTTAATGAAACCGGGTGAATGCACGTACTGCTTCTGTACATCAGAGTATCGGACATTAATCCACTCCTCCTCGCCAAACCTCTGCAGTTGCTGTAATTGATCTAAAAGATCTGACGATGTTTTAGGGACAGTAGGCTCCTTTACCTTAGTAGAGACGTGCAGGTTTAATTGCGACCCCTCAGCTTTTTGGTTGGCAGGCCCTAAGTGCTCAGCATAAGCGATCTCAGGCTGCTCTGATGTGCCCGGGATAGGTTGAGGTGGCTCATCGTCATCCACTTGCTCAGAGGCATATAAATCACCACTAATGTTTGGGTCAATAACTGCCATGCTCTGAGGAGTGCTACAGTTATAAGCGGGTAAACGTGATTTTAATGTATCAATTTCATTAAAAAGTATTTCAAACTTACGGGTATTGTCATGAGTGTCGCGCCTCCTCTTCTTGTTTTTCCTGCGCCGGCGGCGCCGTTTACGCTTCTCATCCGGAGATGAGCTCGACGATGATGAGCTAGATGAAGATGATGACCTGCTACTAGAGCTCGAGGACCGCTCCACTCTCCTCTTTCGCCGTGATCTTTCCGTAACCTCCGCTTGCTTTTCTTCTAGTTCCGGTTCCTCATTCCTACTAGTGGACGGTTGACTTTCCATAATTAAATCTATTGAAAAAACAAACGGTCACACCGTTAATATTTCAGATACACTAAGTAAAAGAACTTCCATAGAGAGATCTATGGAACAGTTCATAGAAAAAGACTCTTACGACATGCAGAAGAAATTCTACATTAGTCCTTAGTCACAACTATTTACGATTCTTTTTAAAGAAAAAACGAACGGTAACACCGTTAAATTCTCGAACACTTGAAATAACGTCGTATTTAAATAGATAACCAGGCACAATCACTGTACAAGCAACAAATTGAAATAAAACTGTGGTTGATATTTTTTTAAAAACCACCTTCATTAAAATTATATTAAAATAACTTCCAGAATTCAATTAAGTTCTGATAAAATAAACGATTATTTGACTTACCCAAGAGACACTGACTTACTCGAATAGTGAATTCAAAGATATGCCTGAATAACACGACACGACAGGTTGATTTAATCAGTCAACTTTTACGGGTTTTCCGTAAGCGACCGATCTCTTCGGGAAACTTGATGCCAATGAAGATGGAATAAAAATTGACTACTCTGGTGGTAGTGGGAACTGGAGGGGGTACGGGAGGGGCGTAAAGTGGACGGATGTGACGTAATTTGACAGGTATTTGTTCGGAAACAGGAAATGCTACTCTCATATTATTATTTTAGGCTTCGAATAACGGTACAGTACTGTTTAATAAGTAAATTATAGAACTATTCAATATGAACGAACCTAAACAATTTCAAAACAAAACAAAGGCGTTGGCTTGACTTCTAGCAATAGCCCATCTCAATCTGTCAATATCGGAAATGTGCGACAGACATAGAGTAGAGTACCCGCCACATAAGGTGGCAGTTGGAGGCGTCGCCACAGTCGCGTAATCCAGTGTTGCCAGTAAACACGCCAAAACTAGCACTCACTGTGCCATACGGCTCGATACATTATATTGAGGTTTCATTTGTAACGATCTTTGGTTGCAGAGCTATAAACTCAAATAAAACAAATTAATATACCAAAGTCAAAAGTCAAAATATTTTTATTCAAAATAGGCCCTATCATAAGCTCTCTTTGAAAGTTATTTTATGATCTAAGTACAAATTAAAAAAACTATATATTGACAAAAGGAATATATATGAGTGAAGTGGAAGGGCGGTTACGTAGGGGCCGGCCTAATAAGACATATATGTAACATTCAGATAGACGCTATATTGAAAAAAGGTGACGTTAGGAGTACCTATAACCACCGAGAGTGTATTAGAGAATGTATGAATGTCAATGAAGCGAAAGTGGTCTGTCAGGATCGGGACAAATGGGGATCCGTGATCTCTGCCTACCCCTCTACAGGGAATCAGGCGTGATGTGTATGTATGTATGTAAAAAAACTATTTCAAACATGGCACTGAGCATTGTCTTTACATATTTTTACCGAGGTTAGTTCACCAACCATTTCGGCTGCTCAAGATGCCACGTCATGAAGACCACGACCGCTCTGATAAGAGCGTAACGATTGAGAAGAAGAAGTTCAGCGGAGACCCTAGCTTGGAGAAGAACTAACAAGAAACTCCGGAAATCAATTTATTATAATCACCCTTAACAAACATAAAAATTACAAAGAGTGGGCAAAAAACACAACGCTGGTAATACTAAATTTACCTTTCATACAAAATAACACGCAATTGCGGAAACGTCAAATTTAGTTCCAAGTTTGGCTACTGCCAGCTTATGTGGCGGGATCTCTACCCGCCACATAAGGTGGCAGTTGGAGGCGTCGCCACAGTCGCGTAATCCAGTGTTGCCAGTAAACACGCCAAAACTAGCACTCACTGTGCCATACGGCTCGATACATTATATTGAGGTTTCATTTGTAACGATCTTTGGTTGCAGAGCTATAAACTCAAATAAAACAAATTAATATACCAAAGTCAAAAGTCAAAATATTTTTATTCACAATAGGCCCTATCATAAGCTCTCTTTGAAAGTTATTTTATGATCAAAGTACAAATTAAAAAAACTATATATTGACAAAAGGAATATATATGAGTGAAGTGGAAGGGCGGTTACGTAGGGGCCGGCCTAATAAGACATATATGTAACAGTCAGATAGACGCTATATAGAAAAAAGGTGACGTTAGGAGTACCTATAACCGCCGAGAGTGTATAAAAGGGGTGATAGACGTACGAGCAAGTACGCGTACTTATGGCTCGACGACCTTTTTCGCTTGTGTGTCACCGTAAGTACGCGTACTTTAAAACCGCCGCGCAAAATTGTCGGCGATCCAACAGGTTTGAAATCTTGCTCGTAGCTCGTCTTGGCTCGTGCGTGTGGCAGCACTGCGAGCCGCAAACTACCATTTTGTTTCAGCAGTCCGTGGATGCGCACGCTTGTCATTCGTGTTTTGAGCATCGATACTTGAGATTTAAATTGCATTTTTTGTTAATAATCATTCAGAAACTTCTCAAAATGAGTAATTATTTTTTTAATTTTACTGTCTGTGTATGTCAATGTGTTTTTATGAAAAAAGCTTATTATTAAATTTACATGTGATAAACGCTCTCTTTTTGTAAGCCATTTCTTTACCCACACTTTCCGACTTCGTCTATTTTTTTAGTTTTTAAAATGTAATACGATATGATTCCTAAATAACACAAAGCTTCTTCTGTCGAAGACATCGCAACACAGAATGAGTAAGCTTCACGTGTGTCACTAACGTCGAGCCGAGTAAGTTCGCGATCTTAAAAACCGCGTACTTTAAGTACGTACGTCTATCACCCACTTTAGAGAATGTATGAATGTCAATGAAGCGAAAGTGGTCTGTCAGGATCGGGACAAATGGGGATCCGTGATCTCTGCCTACCCCTCTACAGGGAATCAGGCGTGATGTGTATGTATGTATGTAAAAAAACTATTTCAAACATGGCACTGAGCATTGTCTTTACATATTTTTACCGAGGTTAGTTCACCAACCATTTCGGCTGCTCAAGATGCCACGTCATGAAGACCACGACCGCTCTGATAAGAGCGTAACGATTGAGAAGAAGAAGTTCAGCGGAGACCCTTGGAGAAGAACTAACAAGAAACTCCAGAAATCAATTTATTATAATCACCCTTAACAAACATAAAAATTACAAAGAGTGGGCAAAAAACACAACGCTGGTAATACTAAATTTACCTTTCATACAAAATAACACGCAATGGCGGAAACGTCAAATTTAGTTCCAAGTTTGGCTACTGCCACCTTATGTGGCGGGTACTCTACTCAGTACCAGTTTGTAAAAAAAAACCAGGCCATACATAGTTTGTATTTCCATTAAATTGACTACATTAGCTAGTTTTACAGTTGCAATTACGTTTATCGGTGGATTTATTCTAATATTAGTAGGTACGTGATGTGTTTCTGAGTAATTTTTGTTGCTGCTTTTAGTGAGCCTGGAAAGAAAATAACTGAACGTACCTAGTAAAAACCAATGCTACAAGAAAATTTACAATCGCAAAATGTTAATCCGGAAAAAATTACGCTGAGTGAAGCAAAAATAATGAGGGCATATATGTTGGCCGCAAAATCATGCCGATGATGAAAGATGATATATTTAAAGAAAAGCTAAGTAATTAAGAAAAAAACTGCTTGGGAATCTTTCATGAAAGTAACTTCTATTTTTTCTAGAAAATCGCCGATCAAGTGACTATAAATGTATTTCCGCGGAGCTTTTATCTACTTATAAGGCTTTAGGCTGTAATATGTCACTAAAAATTAATTTTCTCCAAAATTTTGAGGGCACACAGTGAAAGATTCCATCAAGACATTTCTACCATAGAAAAACGATATCTGGGCGAGTGGACTCACTTATGTTAGCGAATTACTGTTGGGCATAAAAACGAGATGCTCCTGAAGAATACACCGAAAAACATAAAAGTAATACATACACATCACGCCTGATTCCTTATAGCGGGATAGGTAGCGATCACGGATCCCCATTTGCCACGATCTTGACAGACTATTTTCGCTTCATTGACACTCATACACCTTATACAAACTCGGCTGTTGTAGGTACCTACTTCAAACTTCATCCCTTTTCAATATTTAGTCTATCTGACTGTCATAAATCTTACTGGGCCGGCCCCTGCGTGACTGCCCTTCCACTTCGCTCAAAGATATTTCTTTTGTCAAGATAGTATCATTCATCCGCATAACATGTCCAAACCATTGAATTAATATTAGACACTACATCTTCTTTCAAACCGCAACCTTCCCTTATCACTAATTTAATTCTATCATTCAGTGTCACTCGTAACATACTTCACAGATACCGCATTTCGAAGGCATTGATTCTACTTTCATGCTTCTTTTGCCATACCCAACTTTCGCTACCATAAGTCAATGTTGGATCCAGCTAAGCCTTATGTAATAGCCATACGTGCCGATTGAGAAACCAACTGGCTCCCCATAACACTATGCATAGCCCCATTATGCGTACACTCTACATTCAATATATCTCTCACACTTTCCGTCACTAGTAAATAGCGTTCCCAAATACACAAAATCATTCACTTGTTCGATCTTTCATTATCTATATCAATCTTACACTATATCTTGCCAAGTCCTTCCATATCCATTACGTTCATTACATTCGCTTTCATTCCTTTCCTCTTAAGGGACTCATTCATCCAGGTGACCATTTCCTGCATTTCATACGCCGACGGCGTAAGAAGAACGCGATCGTTCGCATTTGATGATCAACTCGTCCCCACGCAATACTCTGTCACTTTCTTTCAAATCAGGCAAGCAACTATCCATGCACAGATTGAACAGCAACGGCGACGCTACACAGTCCTGCCTCACACCATTTCGAATATTGAACCAGTCTGAGTAGGCTCCAGAAACCCAATAAGAATAAAGACTTTAGAGCCCAAACCAAACGCAGACAGTGCCGCACATAAATCATTCTGGGGTACACGCACACACGCCTTTTCCAAATCCATAAAAGCACGGAAAACCTTTAATTCTTCACCAAAAACTTTTTAGCCGCCTGGCCCAAAGAAAGATCTGATCTGTATATCCCATTCCGAAAACCTGCCTGCACATCCCATATCTTGGTTTCTTCTCACGAGCAACTCTTTCAGTCAATGTTTGTAAAACTTAAAACATAACATATCAAAAACGAATTTGTTTATTTCATACGTAAAAAGTAATATACCAATACGTTAGATGTTGCTTGTCCTCATTGGCAGTGGCAGACGGTTGGCAAATAACTTTCTTCTTATATTTCAAAGTAAAGTATTATGAATATAATGAAAAACAAAGATTGTACAAAATGATTGAACATGAAATACGCTTTCTTTAACAATGTTATACAAACTCTCTTTAATCCTATATCGAATATTGCTAATTTAACGTGAATCAAAATAAGTATAATTTAAAACTGGAGCAGGTAACATAGATTTCAGATTACATTTTCTTAGTCTATAGCACTGAAAAAATGCGTTAACATCTACCGAGTAGAAGGGTCGGTGACCGAAGTACCGGAACTCTTGACAAATCCAGGACCCCATACACTCAATTGACTGGGATCAATGACATAATCACTCACAGGAAACTGTTGAACTATTGATCGTTATGCTATTGTATGAGTTTTAATCACAGGTTGGAGAAAACGCTGGTCAGACGGGCAACAGTTCTTCCGAAACACCAATGGAGGCGACGTCCCCGACTAGCGCGCGCAAAGAGTCCAAAGGATCAGCTTGCTCGGCTGATATCGCCAGATCGGTAGTGACAAAAGCTTCGTCAGGCCACGGCACTGGTACTGAAACCCATAAAGCGCTCTGAATCACTGAACTGCAGGTAGACTAATTTTACTAAAACTTAGTACTTACCAGCTAAGGCAAATGTGAGGATCGCCAGGCCGGCGGCGGCCAGCAGCCAAGTGACTGCGCCCATGGGCAGCTGAGCTGACGCGACGTGGTCACGCGCTGCGAGCACCCACGTGAGTGCCGTCTGGAGTGTCGAGTGGCCCTCGCCGGAAGAGGTAATCAACAGATCCACGCCCGCATTCCTCGACGTGGTTGCCACAAGTTTGTATAATTGAATGAACAATGGTCTCGTATACTTCACATACCTGCCCACATAGGAATCGTTACTTCTGCCTTCGAAAATACATTTACGCCTTATTCCCATTCGGGGCTGACACAACCTCGGTAACATCTCCTCGATCGCATTGATTGACATTGGGGTTGTAACGATGGTATCATATGGAATATTGGCGCCAGATTAAAACCCAATCACTGACTTTGCTATACGAGGAGTAAAGACAGCTAGTTAGCATTCTTTTGAAATAAGCCTTTCTTCCGAAATAAGCCTTAAAAACATACAAATAAGTTATGTAATAGTAAAGAATCGTATTACTTGCATACTATATTGACCCTTATTGTCATTCACTTTATGAATTATAATTGAAAACTAGAGATCGCGCCACATAAATTGGCAGTTGGAGGCGTCGCCACAGTCGCGTAATTCAGTGTTACCAGTAAACACGCCAAAACTAGCACTCACTGTGCCATACGGTTCGATACATTATAGGTTTCATTTGTAACGGTCTTTGGTTGCAGAGCTATAATTAAAAATACAAGGTATTCGTTTTTAGTATAAACATAACTTCTTTCAAAGTAGAAACCACGTGAATATATGGTTATTCGTGTGGTAAATACCATGTAATTCTTATTAAATTTTTTCATGTACTTTTAGAGATATAATCGAAAACTTATGGACACGCGAGGCGTGGCGAGTAGAATTTTCATGGACACGCGAGGCGTGTCGTTGGCTCCGAATGAGTTAAATGTTATTTTCATCTGTCGCATGCAGTGGTGGCCTGCATATAAGGCAGCACTTTTGGAATATTCTGTCAGTTGCCCTAAAAGGATATATATAAATATATACGTTTCGGAACCCGAGAGAGCGTATTGCCTGTCGCGAGCTGCTCTGGCACCGCGACAACATCACGCAACTTCTGCCACCATTACAGCGCGCCACTCCCACTTAGCCAAATGTAGTCAAATCCAGGCGTGATATCAGTTCTCATACTTACACATTCCAATCTCTGATCTTAACTAATAAATAACTTACGTCATTTTTCAGCATCTTACTAGCGGAGCCGCCGAACCGAACACGCCACGCGTGTCCACTGGCTCTGCGCGAAGTTTAATGTTTCTAAATACGTTAATAATACATTGTGGTAGTTTATTTCCTTAGTTCTGTTTGTGCAACGAAAGAGATAAGGTTGTGGCAACAGTAAAGTGATTTTAAACCAGGAATTATGGCGGAATGTGGATATTTAGGTAAATTAAATATGATGTGATTCTCAAACTTACTTATATATTATTAAAATTATAATATTTTTTGTTGTTTGAATAGTATATAAATTATTTACTCCTATCGACTAAAATCACTCAGAAACATATTATTGTGTACAGTACTAATATTATAATAAACAAGCTAACGTAGAGAGTTTGATGGAAATTTAAACAAACTTTTAGAACCTCTGGTCGCATACTCAAAGTGGACACGCGTAGCGTGTTCTTGGCATCCCACAAGGTATTCATTTTTAGTATAAACAACTTCTTTCAAAGTAGAAACCACGTGAATATATGGTTATTCGTGTGGTAAATACCATGTACACAAATTCTTATTAAATTTTTTCATGTACTTTTCGAGATATAATCGAAAACTTATGGACACGCGAGGCTTGTCCGCGACGTGGCGAGTAGAATTTTGTGTGTGTCGTTGGCTCCGAATGAGTTAATGTTATGGGAAGGCCCTTTCACAAAAATTAGTCTTGTATAATTTACTCAGGGCATTTTTTGTCTTCCATTTTTATCCGTCAATTTAATGTGTGTTAGAATGGATATATTACATGTTTCGAATTAAATCTAGAAATAAAAATACTGCTCCGCATTTATTTTTTATTTTTCAATTTATTGAATGGCCATTATAAATCAGGTTGCTATTTATATATATACAGACTATCGACACTTACGATAATTATTAAAAAATATCGTGTACATCGATATCGAGTAATTCAAAGTCTAGTTTTTCCTACTTTTTCTTTAATTGTTTAAGATCTAAGAATAACACAGGGATGACAGCATAACAAACTTCCTGGTTGTTAAACGATACAACTTTTACTTAATAATATTTATATATCACATTATTATCCTAGAGTAACGATAACAATTCTCCTCGACAGATTCCAGTGAGAATTATGTTAGATACTAAGCGGACAATGAATACTAAGCCGAGACTATATTTTGGCAAATACTGAAGGTTTCGTGTCATTGATAAACAGGTCTTAAATAACACAGAAATGATTTATCTATCAATTATGAGAGTAGGTTGGTGGCTGTCTTTATTGAGTAGATTGAAAATAATGTCAAAATCATCATTACAAATATCGTCTGCACTTATATGAGTGAATAATGTGATTGTTTCGTCTGCTCAGTGCGGCGGGTCGGGCGGAGGCTGCGGTGCGAGGTGTGCCACTACCACGTGGGGCCGCACCAGGCGGGGCACCCCGGGGCCGGCGCCGCCACCTCGCCGCACCGCCACCTGCTGTACCTGTAGAGCCCCCACCGTCGCACCCTGTAAAAGATTAACGGCCTTAGCTCAGTCACAGATCGCAGAAAAGTCAGTGCAGTGGACCTAGTCAAAGGGCGCACTCACCTGTGGTTGCAAGATCTTAAGGTGATGTCGGGCGAGCGCCTGCTGCCGATACAACAGCGCCGCGTTGTCGCGTCGCAGCCGCGGCCCCTCGGCTGTTGTGGGAGCGCCGCTGGCCGAGACCACGACCCGCGAGCCTTGAGCGGCTGCCACCGGCGTCGCTGCCGACGAGGTTGCCGTGACCGGTGTGGCCGCAGTGGCCTTGAGTTTATCTCGCGCGATGCGGTCGGCGCGTCGCGTCGCCACCTCCACGGCAGAGAGAGGCAAGTTGTAGTCGACGCCCATGTCCGCGAGCAGTGCGGCGTGCTTGGCGCTGTTGGCGGTAGGCTCCTCGTAGCGACGGCGCGTGGCCTTGCGGCGTCGCTCCGTTGCGTCGTGCAGCAGGTCCATCCTGGCGAGGGGCGGCGGTGGGGCTTCTTCGTCGCGGCGTCTTCCAGATCCGCGAGCTGCTTTCTTATGTTTGCGTCGTATACGTTCCGGATCCGAGAGCGCGTCGTGCCTGTCCCGAGCTGCTCTCGCACCGCGATAACATCGCGCAACTTCTGCCACCATATCGGCGCACCACTCCCAGTTTGGCGTGAGCGCCGGTGGTGGAGAGCTGGGCAACCGTTGGAGTCGCAGGGCACGGCGCAGCGCAGCGTCCTCATGCGGTGGCCAGTCGGCGGCGGCTGGAGGCGTGTGCGGGGCGCCCGGGCGACAAAGCCGCGTCGAGCGTGAAGGCCGCTGCGCACGCTCGAACAGGGAGAGCGGCGCGTGGTGGGGCCTCGGTGGTCGGGCGGCTAGGCGACGGGGCGAGCGCGGCGCGTGCCGTGTGACGGAAGGCGGAAGCAGTCGGTCGGGGGCCGCCCCGCCGCGGTAGAGCGCCCGCAGCCAACTTTCGCAGTAGACGTCGCTCTCGCTGGCAGGTGGCGTCGGGGGGTTCCAGACCTGCACACCTAGTCAATCAGTGATCCCACTCTAAATGAAGGCTTGCGCCCGGACAACCCTACCGTTTGTTAGCTGCACGCCTTCAGGAACATGCCCTAATGTTCGGTTTCGTACTAAAGCTACATATAATCTATATTGTTAATATCGATGCACGACGAAAAAACAATGATCTCTCGCCGACCTTTGTAGGTTTAGCATAAGGGTGTGTCAATAAATCTCTGTTATTACATTGATTGTGAGATACACAAAGGATCTTTCACATAGAATTACTGCCTCCGCATTTGAATACCCCGCAAGGGTCGTGAAAGCGTGTTAGCCGGTTTAGGCTGCTATGCTATGGTTACTCGATTTTCAATAACCCCGATGGGGCACATAGACGTTAAGTATTTGAGTTTCGATATATTTTGGACTTCTCTTGAGATATCTACTTCTTTTTAGACACGTATGTACTTTTCTAAATAGTAATAGTAGGCGTGTGTGTTGGTAAGGTGGAAGTTAGTTTTATTCGTTATTATTACGACGTACAAGTAATCTACTAACAGTAATTTTTATTTGTTTACGGTAAATGTTCATCCACCTTGCATCGTAGTTTGAAAGATATTTTTGTCATGTTGTCGTCATCTGTCATACGCTCAATATGCTTAAGAGAGTTGTGCTACTACAGACATGCCTAAGTTTTAATGTATGGACATTGATATTCAACAATTCTTGGTTCTGGGAGGAAGGTTGCGTTTATGAAACAGAATGAACAGATTGAAAGTAAGAGTAAAATGGAGTTAAGATAGCGATCCGGCGGGCGTTAGAGGCGTGAGGGGATCA
The DNA here is from genome assembly GCA_030578115.1 of Leucoptera coffeella. NCBI lineage: Eukaryota > Metazoa > Arthropoda > Insecta > Lepidoptera > Lyonetiidae > Leucoptera > Leucoptera coffeella. Next base: position 128,685 of record JAMBLF010000274.1, on the reverse strand, counting down.
CTCACCGGCATGGGCGTGGAGTCGCGCAGCTCGCCCGGCCACACCTGCGGACAAGAGAGGTGGTGAGCGCCCGTCAAAGCTCGCGCCGCGGTACATCCCTGACGCTCGCGTCGCCCGGCGGACGAGCGTTGACGGGCGGCGATGCCGGGCGAGTCGCGGTCGTCAGGAATATAAACACGGCCTACGTACAAGTAATCATCGTTTATTGTTGGTGTGCAGCCACGCGTCCAGCGTGCCGTTGCGCAGGGGCTTCGCGCGCGTCTTGTCCAACGTCCAGAGGTCGATGTGCACCGATCCCTTGGAGCGAGTGCGCGGCGTCTCCTTCGAGGGCGCCTTGGCGGTGGCCGGGGGGGCGGCAGTCACCTGGGTGCGCGCCTCGCTCGCGTCGTACGTCAGAGGTTCCTCGTCGTCGCTGGCGTCCGCGGGCGGCGTGGGCGTGCTGGGAGTGGGCGGCTCATGCCTCAGCCGCCGGCGCGCCTCCTCCCATTCGTGCAGCTGCTCGCGCATCAGCTGAAGCGCGCTCTGCTCCGCCTGCACTGCCTCGGTGCTGCTCTCCACCAGCCGCATCGCGTACACCTCCACGGGGGACATCTGAAGCGAACAGACAAGCTCTTAAAACTAAGAGAATTTAATACACACATACACATCGACGACGGCGACGACATATAATAATCCCAAATGCTGTCATGTCATATGGGAAAAATGGTGACAGGTTGCTAGCCCATCGTCTAATACATCAGTCACCTACGATATGCGAAGAAGAACAGCAGCTAGTTAAAATTGTTTTTACGTCGTAGACTAGCACGGGACGGTGAGTTATAACACTTAGAAAAATAGATTGTCCGATAGCCGTACGCACCTGTTTGAGCAGTGCACTGAACTCATCGTGGAGTGAGTCCTCGGGGGCGGGGGGCGCGGGCGTGGGGCCGCTGGTGGGCGTGGCCGCGCCCTCTTCTTCCAGGGGAACGGTCTCGTCGAACTCGCGCATTTGCGCCTGGTGCTCGGTGCGGGCGGCGCGGGCGGCCACCGCGTCCGCCTCGTCCTCGGCGGCTAGCAGCGCTCGTTCCACGTCGTCGGAAGAGGGCGGCGCGGCCGCTGCCTCACCAGTGGCCGCCTCCATAATGTCTGCGACGTTCCAGAGGCGCAGATGAGCAGTTGTGAAGCGCCCTTCCTCGATGGCGCGCCGGTTGAGCGCTCGCTTCTGCTCCGCCTTCCGCAGGATGTTCTCTTCGATGGTAGCGGCCGTCACGAGCCGGTACACATGCACATCGCGTGTCTGCCCGATGCGGTGACAGCGATCTTGCGCCTGAGCGTCCATTGTTGGATTCCAGTCAGAGTCATAAAAAATTACGGTATCGGCTCCCGTCAGGTTCAGGCCGACGCCTCCGCTTCGCGTCGACAAGATGAACGCGAAGACACGTTTATCGTTGTTGAAACGATCTACGAGGTGTTGTCGGCGGTCGACGCGCGTGCTTCCGTCCAGTCGCAGATACGCATGTCCGTGCATCGAGAGGAACGCCTCTAGCACGTCCAGCACTCGCGTCATCTGAGTAAATATAAGCACTCTGTGTTCGCCGGCCTTGAGCTGTCGCAGGAGCCCGTCCAGCGCCTGCAGCTTGCCACAATCGTATTGGAGTAGCCGCGGGTGTGGGAAGGACACGCGCTGCCGCTCCAGCGCTCGGTGGAAGAGAGCGCTCAGTGTGCGCAAAGGCTCCAAAACGGCAGACTCTGCACGCGCCCTCATGGAACGCCAGGTGCGAGCACCTTCACTGCCTGACGCGGCCCACGCGAGAGGAGCAGGCGCGAGCGCTGGGGCCCAGCACACGGCAAATCGCTCCAACAATGGTTCATGTTTTAGCACCAATTGAGCGAGCGAGGGAGTGGCCAGAGGGGCCGGCGGTTCGGGCGGGGGCGCTTGCACCGCGTACCGCAAATCGGCGCCATACAGAGGCAGTCGATGGCAGCGTCGCTCGTTATTGGCTCCGGTGCGTCTCCACGCTGCGCGCCTCCAACTCTGCAGTCGTTGCTCAGCACTGCTCACCGATTTCTGTCAACAGTATAAAAACTATTAAAATGCTAGATTGTCGATTGATATATGGTTACTCTCAAATTAAGAAGTCATGATTATTAATTTTGTGGTAATATAAATTTAATTAATTTAGAAGTATGCATCAGCTAGTATCTTACAAGTCGTACGGGTAAGGCGTCTTTTTACAGGTCGGTAATCATCGTACTAACCGTGGCGTCAATAGTTTCCGCTGAAAGGGCCATCTCAGTGCTCGGCTTGATATCCAGCTGATGTGTGGCAAGGACAGGCGCCGAAGGGGTGGGGGGAGGCGCACGGCCTACCAATCGCAGATGCAGCCGTAGAGCAGCGCCAGGCGCAGCGGGCGGCGGCGGAGGCTGCGCTTCTTCAATGTGCGTGCGCGGCGGAGCGAGGTGCCGAGCGCGGTGCGCACCGAACGCCGTGGCACCCTCCATCTCTAGATCAGCGAGGCGGCCGCCCAAGGCGCAGGCCAGATCGACGCGCGCCCACACCTCTGCGATGAGTGCAAGCGCCGGTATCGGAAGCGGCAGCGCCTCCATGTGCAACGGGGAGAGCACCGGCCGCGGCTCAAACAGGTCGGGGTGGTTGCACACCTTTCGCAGCTGCATCAGCACGTTGATAACGCTCAGCAGATTCCCAGAAGCGAGAGAATCACGCGTGTGCGCCCGCGCCATGAAATCGTCGTAGAGCGCACGCTGGCGTTTCGCGAGCCGGCATACAAGCACGTGTTCGTATTTACGGGGCATTTGGCGCTCTACGTCGGCCTTCAGTCGCCGCAGCAGGAACGGCCTAAGCACGGCGTGTAGCCGCCGGAGCAGCGCGGCCTCCCGCTCTCGTTCTTCGCTAGAGGCGATAGGTTCGAACCACTCGCGGAACTCGGCTTGAGATGCGAATTCGCCGGGCATCAGGAAATGCATCAGCGACCATAGCTCCACCAGGCTGTTTTGCAGCGGAGTGCCGGTCAGCAGCAGCCGCCGCTCCGCCTGGAAGTTGAGCAGAGTACGCCACCGTTGCGACTTGAAATTCTTGATGTTCTGCGCCTCGTCAAGCACTAAATACTGCCATCGTTTGCGACGAAAACTTTGATGGTCCTGCACCACGAGCTTGTATGAAGTGATGCACACATGGAAGGCGTTAGGTTTGGTCCAGCCTGTGCGCTTGGCTTTGCGCTCGCGCAGGTTCCCGTAGTAGGTGAGCACTTTGAACGCCGGGCACCACTTCTTGAACTCCATTTCCCAGTTGAGCACCACGGAGGTGGGCGCCACCACCAGGTGCGGCCCCCACTGCCCCAACTCCAACGCCAAGTGGGCCAGCAGCGCAATAGTTTGTACAGTTTTGCCGAGGCCCATCTCATCTGCGAGGATCCCATTCAGTTTCCGCGTGTGCATTGTGGCCAGCCAGTGCAGGCCCACTTGCTGGTACTCTCGCAGCGTGTGTCGCAACAGGTGTGGCGTGGGCGTACCAACCGCTGTGGATGCTAGCGTGGTGCCAGTGGGCTGCAGCTGTGCTGCTAGCGAGGAGGCCCGCTCCACTGTCGCCTCGGCGCCTCCCTCGGAGGCAGACGTCGCCTTGTCGACCCCTTCATCGCGTAATAATGAGGCAAGTTCGACGCCTTCATCTTGTCCGCTTTCACCGTGTGGCGATTCTTCGTCCGATTGGTCGTTATCGCCGCTACCGGATTCGTCCTCTGTGTCGGTCGACGTGGCGCTTGGGGTGTCGTCGGTGGCGGGCGTGAGAGGTGCTCGTCCGTACTTTTCAAGCAGTCGTTCGACACTCATTTCAGCCTCCTCCTGGAGCTCCCGCAATTCGTCGGCGTGGTCAGTAGCTTCGCGGCGTTCTTGTTCCGCTATGGTGGTCTCATCGTCGGCGCTGTCTTCACCACCGCTGTAGTCGTCGCGCGCGCCGCTCTTCTCTCGGCCTCCAGGCGGCGTGGGCGCACGCATCTTCTCCGCGAGCAGCCGTGAATACTGCTCGGTTCTGTCCACCATATAGCTGAGCCGCTCGTCAAGTGCTTGCTTGCGGGCACGCTCCACTCGCCGCGTACGCTTCCACTCTGCGAGCTTCTCAGCGTTGGCCCAAAAGGCTCGGATCTCTCGTGCGGCGTGCGCTGCCAGTCGTTTTAGATGTGCCTCCTGGGCGCGCTCCGCCTTTTGTGCTGCGGAGGCTCGTTCAGCCCAATATCGTTGCACGGCACGCGCACACCTTCGTGCCGCTTGTCGCTTCCATTTGCGTTCGTGCGCGAAGTCCTGCGCCAACCACGCCATCTCCTCTAGAAGGTAGTCCCAGTGGCTCTTGGGGCGCGGTGGTTCCACTAGCCGCGGCAGTCGACGTTCACTCCACAGACCCTGCCGTGCCAGTTCGGCAACGCGGCCGGCCACCCAAGCTTCCTGCTTCGCCTTTTCGGCGACTTCTCCGGCTGCTTGCGACTGTGTTTGAGGCGGGGGCGCTGGCGGTGGCGAGGGAGGCACCCGTGCTTCGATGAATGCCTTCAGAGGCGGAGCAGGTGGACGCTTCCGCCACAGTGCGTAGTCCATCATGTTTCCGCCGGCCTGCAGGAAGTACAGTTCGGCCAGCTGCTGGTGCAGAGCGTCGCGCACTCCGCGCAGCCGCGCCACTTGCGCCTCAAGCAGCGCACTGCGCGACCCTGCGACCCCAGGGCCCTCATCGCGTGGCCGCTTGCGTAACTGCCCATTGCCATCACTCATCTGCAACAACATCCATCATTTACAATATGGTAAACATAAATAATTATGTATATTAGAAACGTGAGCCATGTAAGTTCAGGTACTGAAACCAAAGGTTTGTATCAACAAACAACAACATGGAACACCACATTGAAGGTGCTTGCATACATATTCCCAATGAGAACACACACACACTGCTTCACTCCAATTTGGTGGGTCCTGGCAATGCAGCACTGCCCTAAGCACTATCAACATGCATATACATTCACAACCATACCATCTTTTTGGGGTGGGCAGAGATTAAGTGTCCACAATGACATAGGTTTGTATTTTGTCTTTGGTTGCTCTAGACTACCACTGCTCAGCCTACTTTTGACCTATTAAACAATATCCAATGTGATTAATAAAATCTAATGTACAAACAATATATAGTTTATTGCCTATTTTGAGTACTATCGTGTGGGAAAACATATGAAGAAACTTACCTGTTCTCCAAATAGGTACTAGTTAGTGGTTGTAGATGGTGACAAGGCTTACCACCTGTCACATTGAGTACTGACTATCTGGTTAACATATGGGTTTGAGGTTGCCATTAAATTACTACCTCAGTGATCCTGAACCTGAACCTCCAAGGATTAATGGTCGTGAATGTGTTGGTTTTTTATAAATTTTAGTGATGATTAATGCATTAGGGTGTGGAGACGACAAGGCAAGCGGTTTTCAGATGCCTATATACATGTAATGGTTGTATTTGGAGGCCCCAATGTAATGTTGTCTAATTGGCAGAATCAAGTTTGTCATTTTAAATGAAGCTGCAATACAGCCTAGCAGTACATGCAGGAAATTGTGACACCTATGTAATGCCATATGCAGAACATATCAGTCCATGATTTTGATTAATGCATGATAATCATGTGCTCTTGATTATACTGGGATTAAAAGAGCATATGGGACATGCCCTAGACCAGGGGTGTCCAAACTAGATGGGACCCAGGGCCAATAAAAAAGACTAAATACATTGGTGGGCCGCAAAATATTTATTAAAATGACGAAATGGTAATAAGACCAATCCAACTACTTGGATTAGTACGGGCCAAGAGCAAACCCATTCTTAAAAAAAAAAGGTCAATAATGTATTTTAAAAAGGTTCAATGGGCCGCAGCCGCAGTAATCTAAACCGCGGGCCACAGTAATCAACATGCGGCCCGCGGGCAGTGGTTTGGACAGCCCTGCCCTAGACTAAAGACTTTACGACTGCTGAAAGCACAGCGCTCACTCTGAAATATTTTCCCCACATCAGGTGAATTTATATGCCTCAAACTGTTCAACATCAAGAAATTATAAGAAAGAATTATAAGGTATAATAAGCTTACATAATAATATACATTCACTTCCTTTAATCCCTTTAGGGTGGATAGAACCTTGGAGTCATGAAAACACTTCTTGGTCACTTATTAGCATGTATATTGGAGTTGGATGTTATATAGAATAATGGTGATAGGTTGCAAGCCTATCGCCCAATAGATTCCATATACCCCTAATCCTTTCCTATGACATGCGGTGAAGAACCGCAGCTAATTAGCATTATTTTACTTTTTGGACTAGCATGGGATATGTAGACATATGAATTCACATACATGACAACAAATGTATAATAAGAGACATTAAGACATTTATAATAATTCATTCATATCTACATAAACACAAAACCCTTAAGAAAAAAACTAGGTTTAAGTCACAAAATAAGACCGTTAAAATCTTTGACATCTCCTATTTCATATAGGTACATAACCACATCAATAATAATATTACATACAAGCTTTCATACAACTTAATTAAACTCAAGTATTGCTTATAAAATCAACAAAAATTTCTAAAATGTATCTTAATAATAAGATTGACAGAAATAAAATAACTCAAATAATGTAATGCATTATTTCAGTAGCTATTACTTCATGTAACTGTTTTGACGGCTTTGTAATACATTGGTTCTACCATTTTCAAAAGCCAATTGAAATTTCTTTCCTACAAGCTGGTAAATATTCTATGAAGTAAAATGTTCTTGTGATTTCAATACTGTCAGAAAGAAAATGACTATGATATTGTGTTAATTGTGGCATTTCATTAATGAATGCATCAAAAGTTGAATAGAAAGATAATGAAGAAAATTGTGAAAAGAAAAGATGGAAGAGAAGACAGTGTAGACAGATTGGGAACAAATTTTGCAAGCAAGTTATTTGGATTATTAATTAATGAAATTTTTAAAGACAAAGAAATAGTGACCCTTATTATCATGAGTTGTATATTTTTTGTATTGTTAATAAATAAGATAGCTTTGGTGCTTCAGCATCATTATAAACCTTAATGTGATCCTTACTAACCAGATAAGAGCTAAACCAGTGGTTGGGGGAACATCATCTTGCTCTAAGGTTTGGTATAAATTGTTTATAAAAGCATTAATTCAAGAGACCAAACAAGAACTTGTATGACAATGTGGCTGTGCAAATTGTAGTTGATAATATTGAAGTCATGGTTGTTGTTATAATGGAGTGTAATTGTCTTGGCATGTTAAATCAATATTCACCCACCTATAGCATCTAGTTTTCAACAAACTACTTACTTAATGTGCTAATAGAAGCAATGCTATACACACATAGTTGAACCTTTGAATCAATATACAATTTATGAAATGTACCAATTTTGGAGCTGGCCCACTTCAGGGATTTACTGCTTTTTACCAATTAACATACACACACATCACGTCCGTATCTCTGAAGGGGGATAGGAAGATATTACGGATCCACATGTCTCGTTTCTGACAAACCTTTCGCTTCATTGACACTCGCACACACTCACGGCGGTTATAAGTACTCTAAAGTCATCCTTTATCAATATTATGAACATCTAGGTATGATAAGCCAGGAGTAATAGTCAATTATAAGAAATAGTTTCGATGTACATTAAATCAGACAGGACAGAAATTTAACAGGTACTTACCAAGAGCGGGTGAAGCCGGGTTGGTGGACCGGTGGGCGGGTTTTCATCGCAAGCACTCATTTTTAACGGGCTGCATTACTTCACTGATATCTCACTGTGAATTTAAGTCTATCACACGTTTTAACATGAACTTCTTAATTAATTTATACATATCATACAAAAAAATAACCATCGAAGCAACTACACTCTTATATTTTATTTATACTGCATTATCAATAAATCATCACTTAATCACTAGTAACAACAACAATATCTGTCTATTACTGAATTTTAGTGCAGCTTCTCCGATTCTTATATAAATGAGGCTTGACGTACTGAGCTTTAAGCCGATGTTTGTTAGCGGGAAATTAACTCACGATTCGTCGCCATTTTGATTTTTAGTTAGGTTATGTTAGAGAACAAACATATTCGCCATTTTGATTAACGATCATTATCCCCGGGCTTTGAAATTCCATAAAATCTTCTTATATTACGAGAATCATATATCGTTTTTTAATATTATCAAAAATATTTGACACCTTTTTCGATTATTTCAACTTTACAAGGTTTATTTCTTCAAATTATTCACGGCCATTGTAATATTTATTTACTTGAAGTAGTGATGGGAGTCGAGTGGCTTTTGATTCGAGTCATTTTTATATCTCCGCTCACTTTTTTTATTATACAGTAAAAAAGGGTAAATGTGGGTAAACAAATTAAAACTGTAAACTTAAACTAGAACTATAATTTAAATTATATAGAAAATATCTTTAAAGTCATTGCTGTCACAGGGTGGTAAGGTTCCCAAGACACTGATAGCATTCACCGTCTGAAGATCTCCAAACTTATCAATTGAAAAAAAGTCACTCGAGTCAATCACTAACTTGTAGTGATGTGAATCGATATGACTGGATTACGCATCAATAAAAAAGTATTCGTATAGAGATCCCGCCACATAAGGTGGCAGTAGCCAAACTTGGAACTAAATTTGACGTTTCCGCCATTGCGTGTTATTTTGTATGAAAGGTAAATTTAGTATTACCAGCGTTGTGTTTTTTGCCCACTCTTTGTAATTTTTATGTTTGTTAAGGGTGATTATAATAAATTGATTTCTGGAGTTTCTTGTTAGTTCTTCTCCAAGGGTCTCCGCTGAACTTCTTCTTCTCAATCGTTACGCTCTTATCAGAGCGGTCGTGGTCTTCCTGACGTGGCATCTTGAGCAGCCGAAATGGTTGGTGAACTAACCTCGGTAAAAATATGTAAAGACAATGCTCAGTGCCATGTTTGAAATAGTTTTTTTACATACATACATACACATCACGCCTGATTCCCTGTAGAGGGGTAGGCAGAGATCACGGATCCCCATTTGTCCCGATCCTGACAGACCACTTTCGCTTCATTGACATTCATACATCCTCTAATACACTCTCGGCGGTTATAGGTACTCCTCGTCACCTTTTTTCAATATAGCGTCTATCTGACTGTTACATATATGTCTTATTAGGCCGGCCCCTACGTAACCGCCCTTCCACTTCACTCATATATATTCCTTTTGTCAATATATAGTTTTTTAATTTGTACTTAGATCATAAAATAACTTTCAAAGAGAGCTTATGATAGGGCCTATTTTGAATAAAAATATTTTGACTTTTGACTTTGGTATATTAATTTGTTTTATTTGAGTTTATAGCTCTGCAACCAGAGATCGTTACAAATGAAACCTCAATATAATGTATCGAGCCGTATGGCACAGTGAGTGCTAGTTTTGGCGTGTTTACTGGCAACACTGGGTTACGCGACTGTGGCGACGCCTCCAACTGCCACCTTATGTGGCGGGTACTCTAATGTACAAATTAGAGATCACGCCATATAAATTGGCAGTTGGGGGCGTCGCCACAGTCGCGTAATTCAGTGTTACCAGTAATCACGCCAAAACTAGCACTCACTGTGCCATACGGCTCGATACATTATAGGTTTCATTTGTAACGGTCTTTGGTTGCAGAGCTATAAACTCAAATAAAACAAATTAATATATCAAAGTCAAAATATGTTTATTTAAAATAGGCCCTATCACAAGCTCTCTTTGAATGTTATCTTATGATCTAAGTATAAATTAAAAAAACTATTTCAAACATGGCACTGAGCATTGTCTTTACATAATGTTCAGCGGAGACCCTAGCTTGGAGAAGAACTAACAAGAAACTCCGGAAATCAATTTATTATAGTCACCCTTAACAAGCATATAAATTACAAAGAGTGAGCAAAAAACACAACGCTGGTAATACTAAATTTACCTTTCATACAAAATAACACGCAATGGCGGAAACGTCAAATTTAGTTCCAAGTTTGCCGACTGCCAATTTATGTGGCGCGATCTCTAATAAACACTGCTTGCAGTTCTTAAATGCTTATATAATTTGAGATGTATCCTAAAAACAGAATAGAATAAAAATATTACTTGAATGTTTCATAATTAATTTACTTTTATCATTCTAATTTTCCAAAATTAAAATTGATGAGGCGTTTTCAATATCCTTACCTTAATATTATAATATCCTTTATTGTTTACAATATTGAAAACAAAATTCGACTTATAGAGCTTATTAACGAATAAAAAACAGTAAAAGGCAAAATTGAGGAATGTGTAAAATGACCGAGAGGTGTATACAACCGTTTTATTGAAGAATTAAATATAACTATAGAATACATTGTAACTGGATTTCTTTTATATTTTTTATGATCTGTCATTTTATACCGTGTATATATTGTTCAGTACCTTATTATTTTAAATAGTTATCAGTGAATGGTTAAATTGTAATATTTCTTTCTTTTAAGTCTGACACAATTTAAAAAAATAGAGATAAAAATACAATACGTAGGCTTTCTGTTGTGATTTTATATTTCTTCAAAAGCTAAGCTCGGTCAACTTCAACTTGTATTAAATGATGATGATGATGATCCACATCGTGTCCGATGACGGCGACTCCATCAACGCCGCGGCGCGCCGGTTGTGAGCTCTGACGTGGCTCGCAAATCCAAATTTAGTCTTGAAATAACGACCACAATTAGTTAAAGGTTGGTTTCGGGCGGGACTTTGCCGCAAGGCGTTTCTCGTCGAGATTGTGTAGACGGTTCTCCTCGTACGCACGAATGCCCGATCTTATGTTCGATCGCCAAGCAGCTTTCTCATCCGCCAGCACTTCCCAACCATCTTTGCAAATGCCACAATCGTGGAGATGGCGCTTCAACACATCTTTGTACCGTAGGTAGGGCCTACCAATGCTGCGCTTGCCTGACGACAGCTCGGAGTAAAACAGCGTCTTCGGCATACGACTGTCCGGCATTCTCTGTATGTGGCCACACCATCGTAATTGTGCTTTGATAAGAAGCGCTTCTATACCAGTTATGTTTGTGCGGCGTAACACCTCGGCATTTGATACTCGATCTTGCCATTTGACGCGCAGAATTGAGCGTAAACATCTCATATGGAAGGCATCCAACTTCTTTGTATTAAATATGGCAGCGACAAAGCTCGGTCACCAATCTCGATATTCTACATAATACTGCTAAGCGGCTGTAGCCAGTGGGACCTGCTACTTCTTATTAGCGGTCCTAGGTACGAATCCCGGCTTTGGCGTGTACCAATGAATGAAATTTAAACATGGTATTTTCATATAGGTGCATGTAGTGTTGATAACGGTAAGGGAAAACATCGTGAGGAAACCTGTCCATCTCTCTGGATATGTAATAGTCAGTGCCTGAATACGCGATACCTATCACGTTGGTTGGTGTCTATCTAGTGACATGCGGGCTTAGTTTCGAGTTGGGCACTCAAGTCTTTTACTACCCCGCTACAATGTAACGTAATTCCGCTTTTTAATATTGTCTTTGCTTTTTAAATTATCTTATTTTATATTATTTTTTATTTCATGCACAAGTTTTATCCCCAAGTTTGTAAGTTTTAATTGTAAACGTTTTGCACCTATTTTTATGCCTGTAAATAAACGCTTTTATTATTATTAACAATTGTATGATAATTACGTAAAGCAATGTCCAGTAAATCTCACAGAAATATGTAAATTTTTTTTTAACTAACTTTTAAGATAAGTTACAAACATTTTATATAAGTACAGTTTATATTCTGTAAAAAATACAATATTTCAAAGATTTGACATACCCAGTAAAAAGGGGCAGATCCTCTCTAACTTAGGGTGAGTATGCTTAAACCTTACAAAGCTCTGAAAGACAATGATTATTTAGCCTTAATAAGCTAGCATTTAATATGTATTACTTTTTCCTACATTCATAACTACTTAGGTTGTATAGAGTCTTATTAACAGAATTATATACACTAGTCTTTATAGATAATACAAATTTCAATAGCACTTCTTTTAGAGCTATTAGGGCCATGTTAACGAGTGAAGAAATGCTGATAAAGGATTAGTAAAAAGGTTTTCTGTGAATTATTTTTAGTAATGCATGCTAAGTTCTCTCGATGCCTAAGAAAGGGCTTTTGTGAGTACCACCCCAAAAGTAGCACTATTACAAAGCATGTTTAATTTCTTTGATAAAATCCTAGGGATTTTAACAATTGTTGCTACATTATGTCCCAGAATTTTTAAACATAAACGATCTAACTCGACCGAATATTCTTAATATGATACTTAGACTTAACCGGTTGAACACCCTTAAATATTTAATAGCTGAATATTTTCCTAAATATGAACATTGTAAGCTCGATTTCGAGTACAGTCTATAGAGTGAAGATTCATGTTCCGATTTTTGTCAGACTGATTATTTTACTAAAAAAAAAATGGAAAATGTGATGGAGATATTGAACGTAGAGTGTGTGCAGGTAATAAGATTAATGGGGCTATGTATAGTGTTATGGGTAGCCAGTTGATTTCTCAATCGGCACGTATGGCTATTCATAGGGCTGTGCTGGTTCCAACATTGACTTATGGTAGTGAAAGTTGAGTATGGCAAAAGAAGCATAAAAGTAGAATCAATGCCGTCGAAATGCGGTCACTGAGAAGCATGTTAGGAGTAACATTGAATGATAGAATTAAAAATAGTGTGATAAGGGAAGGTTGCGGTTTGAATGAAGATGTAGTGACTAAGATTGAAAAGAGCATGCTTTGATGGTTTGGACATGTTATGCGGATGAATGATAGCAGATTGACAAAAGTAATATATATATGAGTGAAGTGGAAGGGCGGTTAAGTAGGGGCCGGCCTAATAAGACATATAACAGTCAGATAGACGCTATATTGGAAAAAGGTGACGTTAGGAGTACCTATAACCGCCGAGAGTGTATGAGAGGATGTATGAATGTCAATGAAGCGAAAGTGGTCTGTCAGGATCGAGACAAATGGGAATCCGTGATCTCTGCCTACCCTTCTACAGGGAATCAGGCGTGATGTGTATGTATGTATGATTATTTTACCTGATTGTAAATGTTACAAAAGTGGATTCAGGGTTAATACATTTTGTTCCAGCAAACAAGCAACCACATCGAGGCCATTTTGAGGAATGCAAAACGTTTATATCACTTGTCACACTCACACACACACTTTATTCCATTTGTGACACTTATAACCGTTACTCTTTTTGACCCGACACTTACGTAACTGCCATCCTAAATCACTATAAATCATCTAATAATCTACTATCATTCATCCGCATAACATATCCAAATCATCAACCCATGCCCTTGTTAAACCTAGTCACAACGTCTTCTCTCAAAACAAAAACCTTTATTATCGGAGGGTGACAAACAGTCTTTAGCCATATCTATAATACCAAATGATTATACATATGTGCTTCTAAATAAATTTTCTGTTTCTTTCATGCTTTATAGAAGGTTAACAGGTTGGAGTCTTTTGAAGTCCCAGATTAGCTATGCTGTGATTATAAAATAAGTGTTGTGTATGTTTAATTTGCTGTGAATATAATGAATAGCCAAATAGATATTACGAAATAACATTGCAGCTACTAATAAAAGTAGAAGTGATAAATTTGTGTTGGCCTTGTACCGAGACTGTCTAAGGACGGACCCATCGATCAACTCTTTTGTGTAGACCAACACTAAATTTAATATAAGCATCGCGACCGGTGCGTTTGCACGAAATTGTAAGCGTTATAATAGGTTTACACATAGACATCTCATTAGAATGACAAGTACATCACATTGTATTATGTGTCGCAACTGTTATCCCTTCTGGTTAGGCAGAGGTTGAGTGATCCGCTTTAAGTGGAGCTTTTTATAATGTTCTTGGGCTTTTGAAATTCACATTTTACATCAGAAACTCAGCGTCCATGTTATAATTGTTGTCAGTACAAGGGTTTTTAGATATTGAATTCAACTGAAAGTATCAGGTGGTATGTCATTGGTGTAGATTTCCACATGTTTTTTTTCGCTCACCGATATCATTCATAGTTATATCCTTTTTCTATATAATGCTAATTGGTCATGTTGAGCTTCAACTAAGAACAACGGAATGTGATCTGATGTCGCAGTGGCTGATGAATATTAATATCTAATGTTGCAAACCAATGACATAACACCATGGGCCGGCCGTGAGCGCGGAATATTTCAATTGGATTAACTGCATTCCACACCATTCAGAACATACACTAGTTTACGACTAAAAGGTGTTTCAAAAATAATAAAAGGTACATTTATTCGTAATTCACGAAAATACTGATACGAAGAAAAGTAAAGCAAGTTTGGTGTACGAAACACAAATTAAATCTTGATGGTTGTGAATTGCCAGTGCTTTTACATAGCTTTACTTTAAATATGTACGTATATATTACTCTAAGGTAAGGTAACAGAAATAGATAAATCAGTAATGTCATAAAGTACTCCTAAAAAGCGTAGCCAGCTGCGATCTGGCGCTTAGTGTGAATTTGTGTGTGCGGCTGTGTGTAATTGAAAAGGAGGCTCTTCTGCGTCGCGTCGGTGGCGCTGGCGGAGGGGCGCTTGTGCAAGCGGTGAAAGCGGGGCCTTAAAAAGGCGTCGCGGGTGCGCCGCCGCTACTGCCTAGAGTTGTGCCGAGATGTTCGCGCGGCTGATGCTGTTGTTGTGCGTGTTGGGCGCGGTGGCTTGCGCGCCGCAGCGAGAAGGTGCCGCCTTCTCCAAGGAGGCCATCAAGCAGGCGCAGAGTACCTTCCTCATCCCCAAGGACGCCGTGATCCAGAAAGTGCAGGAGGGCGTGGAGTTGGCCGCTTACGAATCCATACCCGGCAACCAGCGCATCAACCTGTTCGAGATCCTCGGCGACCAGGTTCCCTCCGAAGTCATCAACAACCTTCAGGGCCAGATCGACAAGGTGGGCCGCGCCTGATCTCCGCTCGCACCCCGAGCGATGGTTGCACAATCCGAGCTCTCTCGGCCGCCAGTGTCGCAACTCGTGCGCCAGAGAGAGCCTCTCACTCGTTGCGCCACATTCTACCTATGTTAAGTTATGTATAGTACCTGTTTATAGTAAATAATTAAACGTTTTTGTAAGCAGTGCCGTTTTTGTCTGTTAACCGTTCGAATTGGGTGCGCGGATGTGGATGGTATGGAATGACCTCTCGATTCAGTTGCAGAATTTGCGTCGACCAATTATGCTGACACAAAAAGTGAAATGTAAAGTATCATTTGAATACATTCTATTTTTGACACTTCGCCGATTCAACGGTCAATCGCGATCCATAAAATTTCATACTCCTGCAACAGAACACATAGCTATTTCACAATGACAAATTGTTAAATACATGAATTATTGTCTGCACGTAACTGTTACGTTGTAGTATGGTAATTACTGGATTTTTTCAAGAAAACTTTATATTAGACTTTAAATGTTTGAGCAAGTTAAGAACACAATACTGCATAAATTCCTGCAACACATGATTAGAAGATTGCTTCCGGTTTAAAAAAACCATTTTCTTGTGAAGAAAATAAATGATCTGTTTAATCATATGCCATGGTATGCTACTTACTTGTGGGTAGGTATACTCTTGCTATAAATTGATATATTGCTATACACAACTATAAACATACATTAATTTGATTAGATAAATATAATTATTAGAGTCTAAATTACAGCTACACAATATAACTATGATTTTGTTAATAACTGAATACTTTATTTTAGAATAAGTTATAATTAGTTATTCCGTCTAGCTAATCTTTATTTCCATTAGAGTGTATGTTTCGTTATGGTAAATGATCGCGGATCCACGATGCGCAATAAGCTAGATTCAAAATGTACAAAAGAGAAACACGCGCTTCCGCTCATAATTCGCAACACCACTTTCTGTTACTGTTGCAGAATGACGTGGCCGCGGAGCCGGAAGTGTAAGATCATAAACAGCTGACTCTGACGTGCCGTTGGCAAATAAACATCAGTAGGTGAACTTTCTCGAATGTTAATGAGAGCGATGTGGTCGCAATCGCGGTCTCTGGCCCCAGATCGTTATGTAACTATCCATCAACTGTTGCACATTGACTGATTCATTCTATAAAACAAAATATAAAGGAGTCACGACTTTTAATCCTTTCAGTATAGCCAGAGACTTGATTACCGTTTGACCATTCTAAAACATTCATTAGTAATACAAAATTAAGTTTGATAACTTGTCGTCTTGATACAGTTTCTAGAAGAGTGTCAAATTACGGCCACTGAAGTATTACTGTATCGATACTGAAGTAATATTGTGCCTACAATGGATAAGTGGAGTAAGGCCCCTGGTGCCTTTAGTTTTCTAATCCTATGTTGTAGGACCTGAACTATACACCATTTTAATAGATCTTCAAAAGGTGGAGTTTACTTGCAATTTTTGTAATATACCTAGTAGAGTAAATGATAAATTATTAGTATCACAAAAGTTGTATACGACACGTAACCTCGTTATATACATATATGCTCAAAAGAATAACATACATATTTTTCGGAGTAAGTACTAAAGGTGTAATTTAGGGTCGTTTATTTGGTTCTGTTATTTGTTTTTGCTAAATTGTATAGCATTAGAAAAACTGAACGTCGAGTACTGATTCTATGTTTGACACCAAACAAAACCTGATTCGTTTTTGTGTATACTGTACAAACAGAAAAGACTGAAAGGACTCATTTTAAGAAATTAAAAAATATGTTAGTGAAAAATATTTTGCTGAACGTTTAATTAATATTTTTGATACCTTTTCCATCAGATTCGATCTAGGCAAAAGTATGAGATACATTCTTAGTTAGTGAATAAAATAAAATTTCTTATTTTATTACGTGTAGCTGGTGATGGACATTTCATAAAATTTTATTAGCACTAAGTGAGTATATGTGCATAATATATGTACATCACGCCCGCTTCCCTATAGAGGGACAGGCAGACATCACGGATCTCCATTTGTCTCCTGACAAACAAATTTCGCTTCATTGTCGGATTACACCTCCTCATACACACACACACACACACACATATATATATATATGTGTGTGTGTGTGTGTGTGTGTGTGTGTGTGTGTGTGTATGAGGAGGTGTAATCCGACAATGAAGCGAAATTTGTTTGTATATACAAATTTCGCTTCACATATATATATATATATATATATCCTTTGGTCAATCTGCTGTAATTCATCCTCAAGACATGCTCAAACCATCAAGCATGTCCTTTTATAGTCACTGCATCTTCTTCCAAATCGCAACCTTCCCAATTACCCTATTCTTAATTCTATTATTCAATGTTACTCCAGACATGATTTCAATGATCGCATTTCAACGGCATTGATTCGCCTTTTATGCTTATTTTGCCATACTTTTGCTACGTGCCATACGTGCCGATTGCGAAACCAACTGACTACCCATAACACTATGTATGGCCCTATTAGAAGATTTACGATAAAGTTATAGATACCCAGTTAATAATAAAACATTTATTAATACAAAATCAACCTTGAATACTAGACTTGATACAGTTTCTTGTTGAAAAACTTGACCAAGTATGCAAGTATAACAAGTTCCACTAGCAATTAATTGGCTTTTTGTAGCTTACTTGGCGATCACAATACACATACCGTCCGTGTATGAGAAACACCGAGTTCCAACAAAAGAATGCAGATCAACACTAAATGAACTTGAAAAGATAATGATCTTCCAACCTATATAGAGGTATTATAAATTTGTGAGTGTACGTGTACAACGATGCTTTTTTGTTTTCAGTGGATGTCATCTCTCATGATCACAGAGAATCGGCAGTCCATAACTAAATTGTCATTCGTAGGAGTTATCTAACGGTCTTAGCTACACAACATAGTGCGCTTCACGACTATTGACCTTTTCGGTGTAGTCAGTGCTTGGGTGACCACCGTCGTGTCTACCTATTTAAGTTATTGTCTACTCAAAGTTCACGTTTAAACAGATTGCCAGACACAATGTGAAACTGGAATAGACTATAGTAGGTATATTATGAAGTTTATACTAGACAATATTAACCCGCTCCGCTTCGCACTTCTGGCTATTTAATGGATGTTATTATACATATAAACCTTCCTCTTGAATCACTTTATCTAATAAAAAAAAACTGCATCAAAATCCGTTGCGTAGTTTCTAAGATTTAAGCATACAAAGGGACATAGAGACAGAGAAAGCGATAATATACTATGTAGTTATTAATATCTAGGGCACTATATCACATCAATTGAACTAGCCCCTTAGTAGGTAAAATTTTTAAATATACGTTACTTTTTAAATATGCTTAAATGTACTTAGCAAGAGGCTAGTTCAACTGGGGTTGCGATGCCGAACTGAATGACAGTTGGTTACATATATGTACTCCAAGTAAGTTCAACATCAATTGAGGCATGTACTCGTATATTCTGGAAATAAAAGTTTAACACTATTTTCAAGGAGCTGACGCGTCCATTGTGTGATTCTGGCGAAACTGAGACCCGATAGTGTTGCAATGCATTGCAGTTTGTCACGCCGCCAAAAGCTGCGAGCCTGCGAATTGCGAACACCACCTTGCCCTCGGGTGACGCAACTAAGTGCAAGTCTGCATAACTAGCTATGTACGTACTTGCGTATGTAACATTCAAACTACAAAGAGAGAAGGGGCACTAGTAAATGACTTCTATAATGATCCTTTTATCATATCTGTTGTCCCATGCTATTCTGGGACGTAAAAAGAATGCTAACTAGCTGCCGTTCTTACTTTCGTAGGAGGCGACTGAGGAACTAGGAGTAAATGGGATCAATTGGGCAATGGGCTAGCAACCTGTATCCAATGTTCCATATGATATCACAACCTCAATATTTATGCTAAAAAGTGATCTATGCGACATTATATCTCTGAGGTTCTGTCCACCCCGACAAGGATTAAAGGACGTGAATGTATATGTATATATGTAACCATTAACGAAAAGCTTAAATAGAAGTAAAAAGTATGACACGGGAAGTATAAGACCCTGTCGATAAATAATACATGGTACACATGTGGGTTAAGAAAAGAACAGCAGTGAAATAGCATTTTGATCAATTTGGATAAAATTTGAATTGGACAAATATCATTTATGTTTAGTGTCGTCTTTCTTTAGTAACTACAGCAAATAGCTTTTCTTCTATCAATCTGCATAACTTTTCAGGGCAAGTCAAACGTATCATCAGTAGAGATAATTTTTATTTTTTCTGACCTTTCATGCGTTGGAAACACAAACATAAGCTTGTTTTAACAGTCCCGTCCTCTTTCGCACACAATGGTTAACCCCACCTACTAGCAAGCTACCCAAAAAAACCTTCCTACTTGATTGAGGTTTTGTACCGGTTGTACTCGTACATAATAATTATACATTCTCGTTTTTACACCCTTTTGAGGTGGACAAAACCACCTCTCCCAACACACCATTTCCTTGGTCACTTTGCTAGACAGGTTGCTAGCCCATCGTTTAATAGATTCCATTAACCATTCATTAGTCGAATTGCCAAAAAGAAGAGCAGCTAGTTAGCATTCTTTTTACTTCCTGACTAGCACAGGATTTATCCTCATACTAGTATCTATCTAGCAAAGATTTATCTAGATCGCAGTGGAATTTCGAAGACGGACGTAGAAAGGCCATAAAATTTGGAACTTTCGATTCGTTAGTGCCAACCATCTGCGCCATCCGTCGAGGTTGTATACTTCGATTCAAATATAGCAGTTTCTAGTTTCAATACTTCTTTTTTGGCGCCCGAGCTCAGCTATGCGCCATTATAATAGTCGAGTTAAGAAATATTTATCAAACGTTAACTCTTTGTTTGCCGTTCATTTCTAACAAACACGTGTGTAATTTGGCATTCAAACAATTGTTCGCGAAACTGTCCACACCTTTTCGATGTTTACAAAGGTTGCACCTTTTTTAAAGATAGATGGCAGTAAGCGTCGAAATAAGAATAGTCTTTGATTTGGTGTTGCTGCTGGAGTGTATATACTAGGGACTACCCTATAACAAAACAAACACCTTTATTGCTTATAACCATCGTACTCGTACGTATTTGCTGTCATTTAAACCATATTAATTATATTATAATGTAATACTATTCAACTTCACAAGAAGTCGCAAAGTCGACAAACGAGTACAATACAAACATTAAACAATGATAAATAATGCTGTATCGGTATATTTTTATTTTCATAAATCTATTTACAACTAATTATCGTAGATAAATAATAGGATAATTGTTACCAAACTTAAAACAGTTAAATGCGAAGATTACTTATACTTTGACAAACTATTATTATTGAGATTTAGACCCAAGAAGACTGCTTTTTGAACTATTTAAAAAATATTGTAGAGGTAAGAAGAAATAATAATTGGTAATATGCCCTATAATAACGAGAAGTAATTGTCAGAAAGTGAATATAATTATGAATTACATACTAAAAAGAATTATGAAATATGTCATGATGATAAAGTAGACAAATGAAAATAGTAACAGCAACTGTGTAATACAAATACACTGCTGCTAACATTTAATGTTAGCTGCTGTTGATTTACGATGAAAATAAATAAGGTAAAGTTAATATTATTCTAGTTTAATATGTTTCTGCTCTGCGGTTTCCTATGCTTCAGAGTGAATCATTAATTTTATAGCACCATGATTTATTTTACGAGAGTTTGTCGTGTCCTATATTTTAGAGTGAAATGTTTTCGTATAAGAAAACTGAAGTCGATTCATCTAAAATTACTCCATGTAGCTAAGAAATTTGTGATATGCCAGTTCAAAAATTTTCATTCGTGACTTGTATTTACGAAGGTAACATAATATATAGTGAATTTATAATTCTTCAGCACATCGAAATTACACTTACAATTTGTATATGACATAGCACACGCTTCACGACTTGTTACACGAGTTGTAGTTATTAATATCATGAGTATAAATCGCGAATCTCTTAAAACTATAACAAGTTCTGTGCTAGTATATGTATACGTACGTATACAGCACTCCCGTTTCCCTACAGAGGGGTAGGCACAGATCAAGGATCAGAAGAATTCTGAATGCAAATCACTTAGGAATGCCTGCTGATTTTTTACATGAGAAAAAGTAGGAGTAGAATGGAGTTCTGATAACAAATACCCGAAGTGTGTGTGCCTCCATTTCTGTCCACCTTTACCCGTATCATACACCTATACGAATCACAGCCGTGATCCCTATATGTTAGTCAGGACCTCGCACTAAAATATTCTTCAAATTATTGTGATATTCATACCTGCGAAGGGAAGTTGGTGACGAGGAATTACATGCGAAGTCAAGACAAAACGTTAGAGGTCTCTTATTTCTGGGTATCACACATGATACTCGTATATGTATATGTATGTATACTCAGGGGTACAATTAATCGATCACTTACATATTTCATCCTAAGTATAAAAGTACTTCTTAAGCCTATGTTTGATTTGATTTTTACCTCTGGTAAACCTAGGGTTGAAAAAATAAATTAACGAATAATAAAAACGTTTTATTTAAATTTCTGAAAAAAATAGAAACAAGATTGTTTATACTTAGAGCAACATATGTATTCATAAGATAGAACCTCTGAGACATAATAACATCTCCTAGGTCTATTCTTAGCAGCTAGGCAGCTAGTTAGCATTGTTATTATCGTGAACATATTTGAATCATATTTGTGAGTGGATTAAATGAGAAGGTCAGTGCCTTCTGTTGTCATTTCAAAATTTAATTGTGAGCCGAGGCAAGAATAATTTTGCAAGAACGGAGAAAACTTATGCGAGTAATAATCGGAATGGAGGTGCAGCGAGGGCGCCTGGCGACGTCGCTATGCGAGGAATGACAGCCCTCCCCTCCGCGAGGAATGCCCTCCCACATTCCCTCTCGCCATCGCACCTACCGTATCATAGGCGTCACCATATTTAACCTTACAGTCAGGGTGGTTAAATATCACACACTTCTTGGGACAGCTGAAGCGTTTACCTCTCTCGTTAATTAGTGCCTGCGTCACTATTGTAGGGCCATTCTAATAGGACGGATTTGACAGTTGAAATGAGACATGCCTTAAATTTTCATTCCATTAATATTGATTACTATTTTTTTATTAATAATGACTAGAAATTACTCGTCTATAAATTACAATAGTCTAGATACTACTCGTATTTAAAATTTTCCTATCTATTAGAATTACAATATATCATATTGGTGCATTATATGTATGTTTTTTCAAATCGGGATTATTGGATTGGCTTTACTGTTGTGGAATAATTTTATTCAGTAGCCGGTACGTAAAAATGTCTCAGTATATTTCTTTACACGAAATACAGTTATTCAAATAGAAAAGAAAATCAAACAAAGATACTGACATACTCGTAAGTACATACTTACAAGATGGAAAACCAATATTCCAGTGAATGTGCGATTCAGTGCCTGTCCCGTGCCAATCTAGACTCAGGTTCATAGAGTCTCATTTCACCCTTATGTCTCACATTATTACACAAATGCCAAAGTGCATCAACCTAACAATGCAAACAAAAACAAATGATCAATTATCAACACATTTTGTGGCTATCGACCGCTCATTAGTGAGCACCAAACATTAGTAACCATACTTAAACACAAGTAACTTTAAGGTACTTGAACATTAGATAACGCCTAAATGAAGGGTATTTTCCTAGATATTACCTAGATAGATAGTACACGGGTTTGGTGATACCTGAAAATGAACATTGAAGCACAAACCACTCGGTCACTATCCGTTATCCCACCTCTGCGGGGGACGGGAATGACGTACATGGAATACTAATACTACAAAGCCGTCAGCTCATAAAGGCAGTAAATCGGTTATAAGTCCCGCTTTAGTTTAGGCAATTTACGATTCTGTTCGGAATTTAAACAGTGCTATTATGTATTTAATTCCAAAGATTTATCATCAGAATGATATTGATAAAAGGCCTGGCGATCACTTATTTGAGTTGATTTACATTCATTTCTTAATTTTATGACAAAATGTAGTCACATATAAATATTATAATAAATTCGTATAGTTCATCATTAATAAAAAGTCTTCCTTAAACTAAAGTTGAACGTTCATTTCTCGTTTCATTTTTGATCAAGAAGAAATGTTTAGATTAGCATAACATCGACCTAGATATTTCAGACATTCCATTTCACATCAGAAGACATTGACAATGGACCTCGATGAAAGATCCCATTGTGCCACGACCGCGGTGACTTATTCGGAACGCAAACGCAGATGATTGAGTGAAGGTCGTGCCCGGTCAGCGGCTGAACGATCTCCGGTCACGATTTGACAAGCAAATTCCAAATTCCATGTCCTAAACAAGTTTCAAAAATTTCAAACGTGACGTATTAGGTGATGTACTGTTATGTGATGAAAGTCTGGTGATATATGGAAAAAACAAAAATTGTGGCTGAGTATTCAAATAAAATCCTTTTCATGACTGATGGACGTTGAAATAATTATAATGATGAAATTCTTTGTTAGGGTTTTGTATACGCTGTTGCCTCTTTCGGAATTGATGACCGTATTCGTTTTATAGCATTTACTGGAAGATCGTATAGTAATAATAAGCAAAATCACTAATGGGATACTAGCACTAACACAAATAGAATTAGGGTACCGATTGTGTATCTATGTCGCGATGTTCTGATTTTTGTTCCATATGTTGTACCTAAATTCCATAATATATATTTTAGTAAACACCAGGCGCTGTTGGACTCCGAGATCCCTTAGTTACATCAACGCATCACAGCCAAAGTGCCAAGGCCTGGCCAGGAATGGATATCATTTGGCTCCCCATCTGGAATATATCATTCATGGATCTCGTTAAATCGAACTCAAGGTTGCCTCCGGGCTATTTCTATTCCAATTCTAATAAATACAAACCAGAGGAATAAACATCTGCGATTGATAATCATCTTGAAAAAACAAACTAGGAAAGTTTACAAAGCTCGTGCTGGCTGGTATGGGGAAATCAAGAAATCAAATGATCGTATGTTTTTCGTCATTTAATTCAAGGTTTTTCTATTTGCTCATCCAGTCATAGAAGAACTATATAGTAGATAGATATTATCTTGCTATGTTCACTCCGATTCTTAAAACGTGACAGGTTTATAAAGCTCATGAAGAAGGACACGTACATTTTTCTGCTATTGAGGTTTAGCAAGTTTCGTGGCGCGTTGAAAAGCCTCTTAACGTGTGGTCCTGAGTTCGTTAACTGGTAGAAACGATATAAAGTATGCCACTCATCTCCTTGAATTATGTTGCATGCTCTTAAATATAATAATAACATAAAAACTGTTGAGAAGGACTACTTCTTTCGGCGTAATGGTGTCTTTCATTGCTTTTGCTTTCCGAGTCTATTTTTTTTGTATAAATAGAGATAAATTACTGCAATTGTTATTCAACCCGAAACTAAAATGTGAGAGTGAAAGTGATCACGGACTAGATAACACAAAAGAATTACAATACAATGGCCGGTCAGTAGTTAGGTGCCATTTAAAACGGTACTCTAACTTCATAATGTTAGGGTTTATATCCCAAGAAACAGGTTTTATATAGTACTTTTACTACATGTGAATTTTTCATATTGGCTCTGAACTACCTAAAGCAGAAATCGCCCTAGATTACTGGGTATATTTCTTTCGATAATTAAACAGAAAGTAGGCCAATTAAGTTTGTTTGTTAAGTGGTCTATAGGGTACATACATTACCTTGCGAATGTTTGTAATGCAATAAACACTCACTTGGTAGACGGACGGGGACTAAAATATCATTTTTAATTGAAATCTATGTCAGAACCACGAATCATATTAGAATCTACGTCATGATGATCAGAATTTCACCTGGCGCTATAATAATAAAAGTGCAATGTCTCTGTTAAGCCCCCTGGATCTGCTTGATTTCCTGTTTGTGTTTTACCTCTTCTAAAATGTTCGTTAACATTACTAAAAGTCGTTTATTTGCAATTAAAATAGAGCCATCGATTGCTTGCCCGTTAGTGATTCGTCAAACAAAGATATCCATTCGGTTATTGCTTTTAATAGTTGAAATTTAACGGGTCGCCATTAAAGATTGTTTTGATTCAAGCAAAGAAAGAATGAGCAATAAATGGAATGGAATTCAGTAATGTTTGTTTTTGACCACCGATGACGCAATGGCGGTTGAAACGATGCCCTAACGCTCATTTGCTTTGACGCAACACTATAACTGTTTAGCGGATTAATACGCACGGCATTTATGCAAAAATGCAACAAGATCATTACAACATGAGTAAAATAGTTCTACCGCCTAGAAGAGTGAAGAGTTCCCGGGTCCATCCGAAATTGTCATTCCAATATTGTAGATTGGTGGGTGTATTGCGGTCATTCTACTCGGGTTAGAAAAATAAAAAAGCTGATAAATGAAACCCAAAGTTAGGTTGGGTATCTTAATATAATAATCTTAGTGAATAATGTAGTTTACTTACTAAGTTTTTCCCACCTTGTAATACCAAATCGCGTTCACGACCATTAACCCTTGTGGGGTAGGCAGAGGTTTCAGTTTCCATCTCCGCAATCGCGAAGATAATAATTCTATGGCCACCTCGAACTCACATGTGGACGGACCAGATAATCAGTACTCAATGTAACAGGTGGTAAACCATGTCGCCGTTTACAAACACTTACCGTCTCCGTAATATTCGATGCATTTCGTAAATGTATTTTTATTAAATGTACATAGAAATTCATTAAACTTCATTTCCACTGGTACATGCTTAAGCGGGATTTGAACCTGGTACCCATTGACACAGAGTCAAGCCCCAAACAACTGAGCTACGTCGTTGTAAAAACCTTCACCCATATTCACTATAAGGATTATAAACATTTACAAATGATACTTTATACTTGTATAATGTATCAAACACAGTCAATTAAGTATACAATGCAGTCAAACTTAAATATGTATAAGTGCGCAGCCAATAAAGATGATAAGAAAATGTCGACACTCAATAACAGGAGCGACTACCGAATAATGTTGGGATAGGATTCAAAAATGTAAGATTATGCAAAACATATATTTATGATTATTATCGAAGCATTTATCACGGTAAAATTAAGAGTTATTAATGATATGTCCACATCAAGCCCACGAGTTAATTAGATAGTACCTACTCAGTTTTATTATGGTATGCATTTCTAGACAGTTTCAAAGTACAAATAAAGATATCACTATATTGTAAATATCGGGGTAACTCAGATGTTACGGTTCAAACCCCCGAACAATACTAAAGGAAATAAACTATTTGATTTTCTATGTACATTTTTGCAATAAAACTACATTAGCGAAACAGCCCGTTTAATGTGAGGGATAACATCGTGAGGAAACCTAACTATTCTATGAAACGTGTTACTATCTATCTACCTGGTTGGTATTCTAGTACCTGGTGCACACGAAGGGTCGAGGTGGCCCTAGAATGACTACCTCTGCAATTGCTGAGATGGGCACGCGAACACAACCCCGTAGTTAATATTAATATAGGTGCATTTACTTGTGCAATGACATCTGTGTGTTTTCTAGGATAGTTATAGTTAGTGGTCAGTCGCAAAGTTATTGGGCGGTGACTATCTGATAAATATGTGCGAAAAGCCAGACATATCCCTATAGGAAATTGATACATATACATCACGCCTGATTCCCTTTAGAGGGGTAGGCAGAGATCACGGAACCCCATTTATCCCGATCCTGACAGACCACTTTCGCTTCATTGACACTCATACATCTTCTCATACACACTCGGCGGTTATAAGTACTCCTAACGGATAAGGACCTTCCTTTATAATGCGAATGTTATTGTTAATCACGTGCACTTAAGATTTCCACTATGTCTATATAGTCGAATCTGCCTTTTAATGTTTTGCCGCATAATGTAGGAGGTAACTGAGGTCGATTTTGAATGGAATGCCGTCTAGAAGCTGCGCTGAATGAGAATCATCACTTGACCTCATTTGGCTGCGCGGCGGCTTGAGACATGCGATTTTTAAGACATGTTATCTATATGCCCCACGTTGCTCTAGGATTCATTATATAACAATACTATCTTCTTGTCATGCTCCTGTCGTAAGAGAAGACTAATGCATTTCACCAATATGTGAAATTAATAAAACCCTATTTATATACTGAATGTGAAAGCATGGAGTTTTATACTGAACATGTATATTAAATCAAATCTTTAAATGTTATTGTTTTTTAAGTGTTTGTCCAACATTTTTGTTAACAATACACAATTTTTTTTATATAAACAGTTTTTATGCTGAAACCAACATTTCCTTTGAATAACTCGTGATTTACTCGTGACTCGTATTTGTGGCATCATGGATTGACGATCCTAGGCGAGGTAATAGTTATTGTATGCAACGAAAGCTTCCATTTTATGAATTAATCACTGACAATCGAAATCGAGGAACAAGTCAAGTTCTGTGAACTCTGTCTACCCATCTAAAGAGGTGCTGGATTAAATAAGTGTTATTTAATGTACGTGCATATTATTATAGTTAGATATACATATTTATATGTAGTTAAATTATTTTAATTAGTTTTAAGTTTGTAAATATTTTGTTAATTTATTGTTAAAATGTATGTATTATAATAAAAGTCATAGTTATTATCCCAGTAATATGTATTTATTAAGTTATGGTATTACATTAGTGACACTTTAATTATCGTTAAAATGATCATGAATGATTTTGTAATGTTTCCTAAAGAATTATGTGATAGATAGTTAATTTTTAGTTGGCACTGTACTAATTCGTAACTTCTCACAAGTTGTAGGTATTCATATTGATATATACAATTATAGAAAGCCGTGAATAATATTCTAAAGCTAAAACTTTGGTTAACTATTAGCCCAATTAATAGTTTGAACAGCGAACTTGGCAATGAAGAGTCTGTCTGACTAATGTCGTGTTTCGTGATCCTAACTTGATTAGAGTAAATTGAGTCGTAGAGACATTAATGGCTCACGGGAACGCTTCTCGGCGTCTCTGCTTAAGTGCTACACAAAAGATGCATTGTGCTCGAAGCGGAAGGGGCTCGGCCCCGACATACCGAGCCGTGGCATTCCGACACTGGCCTGACATTACTAACTGCGACGTCGTTACACTCGATATATCACGAAAATAGCTAGAAGCTGTTTATTTGATGACTTATTAAGTTAATCGAACTGCTTTAATATTATTTCAATCTAAATAATTACAAGCAATTGCCGTTCGAGTAAATGTGATTTTGAGTAAAATTGTACTACCCTATTATAGCCGTGTTTGGGGCGGAAGGGATTTCGATGGCAACGGGCGGCTGCGTTCTTTGGACGAGCTAAGCTCTAGAGTGTTTCGCGCCGAGGAAAGTTCGCATGGGCGACCGGTCCGACCGGCACCTGGCGAGGAGGGGGCGGCGGCGCGGCCCGCCTCGACTCGAGAGGCAGGTTAGGTTAGTGCACCGCGAGAACTCGCGAAGACAAGTCGTCTTCGAGCGTCGTAGTAATGACTGAAGCGGCGAGCGGCCGCTGACCGCTTCGCATGTGGTTACTGTTGTTATTCGTTTGCGTGGCGGCGGCGGCGCGCGCGCCTCCGGTCTCGGTGCCGCGCTGCTGCCGCCAAGGACAGACTCTGGAGGCTCAGCCCCCTTCCGCGATGGACACGCAAAGGGCCCGCGAGGCTTGCGTGCCCTCTGACGCAGCGTGGGCGCCTCGCATCTACCAACCCCTGCGCGGCACCTTCATGGAGAGTGGAAAGGTGCCAGCGCACTGGCATCTCGACGAAGGACGGCTTCCAGAGTGCGCCTCACTAAGGGTGCTGCATGCCGGCGCCGGGTCCTTTGTTCTGCTGGCTCACAACGGGTCGCTGCAACTGCGAGGGGGCCCTGCATTGCCTACGACTGACTTTTGCGTGGAAAGCAACATGGCGTTGGTGTGTGCTGAGCGGGCGCCACCACCTCCCCTCAGCAAGTGTTGTGCCCAAGGGCGAGCATGGGACGGCACTCGGTGCGTGGAAGCGCCCGACAGAGCCGAACAGGCGGTGGCGCAGCTGAGGCTGGTGGGTGGCGCCGACGCGATCCTAGCCAGCGGCTGGCCCTCCTGCCCCCGCAGCGCCTACGCCGTCCTGGGCCGATTGGAAGGTGCCACCCTGCAGCAGGGCGGAGCGCTGTTGCTGTCATCCGGTCGACGCGTTGATGCCGGTGGATGGTGCGCCGAAGCCTTATCAGACGCGGATGGAGCGAGAGTTTTAGGCTGCGCACCGGTGGATGCGTCAACTGAGAGCAGCTCGCATCATTTGTGGTACGGAGCAGCTCTGGCGGTTGGGGCCCTGTTCCTGGCGGCGACGCTGGCGGCCTGCCTGGCCATGCCAGGGCACCGCGCGCTGCACTGGCGCTGCCAGACGCATTACGTGGCGGCACTCATGTTGGGCGATGCGCTGCTGGCGGGAGTTCAGTTGGCGGGCGACGCGGTACCGCCGCCGCTGTGCCGGGCGCTCGCTGTCGCCATGCACTTTTTATTCCTGTCGGCGTTTTTCTGGCTGAACACTATGTGCTTCAATATCTGGTGGACGTTCCGGGACTTCCGGCCTACGAGTCTGGAGCGCGGCCAGGAGGCGTGGCGCCTCCGCGTGTACTCTCTGTATGCATGGGGCGCGCCGCTGCTGTTGGCCGCGGTGGGAGCCTCGCTGGATGCTCTCGGCGGGGAGGGCGCCCCGGATGCCCTGCGGCCGCGCTTCGGCGAGCGTCGCTGCTGGTTCTACGGTGATCTAGAGATATTGGCGTACTTCTTCGGGCCGGTGGGCGTGCTGCTGCTGGTGAACCTGGCATTATTCGCGTCCACCGCTCGCCAGCTGACGTGTGGCTTGTGGAGAAGAGACGAGTTGAAGTCGACGTCTGAGCGTGCGGCCCTCGGTCGCGTGTGCGCTAAGCTAGTGGTGGTGATGGGGGTGACGTGGGGCGCCGACGTTCTCTCGTGGGCCGTGGGTGGCCCGCGGTACGTGTGGTATGCGACGGACCTGCTTAACGCGTTGCAAGGAGTGCTGATCTTCGTGGTGGTGGGATGCCAGCGGCACGCGCTGTCGGCGCTGTGCGGCCGGTGGCGGAGGCTGGTGGGCCGCGCGGGCGTCAGGGGTGCCGGAGGAGGCGACGGGGAGCCGCACCCGCCTCACTCGTCCACGCAGCTGCCGTCTTGCGCGGGCGAATCGCTCACGCACACCAGCACCCTGCCCGCCCACAAGGAGACTCCATGCTGAAGCCGCCTCTTTGTCTCTAATCTTTGTATATACTAGATGTACGTGTATGTATGTGCGAACTTATTAATTAAGAGCTTATCTGTGACTTGTGTTGTGTCTGTAACCCACTAAGTGTTCTTGGTGAATAAAACGTATGACGAGAAGGTGTATTTTTCTTTGTTCTCATCCGGCGCAGCGCTCGATGCATCGGATGACGCACAAGGGCGCCGCCGCCGACGCAGCTGCCACTGCGCACACGCGACTAGGTGTCACTTAACTTCCGAAGAGTTTGCGATTAGCGAGACACTCGCCGCTGTAAGTAGGTATCTATAGAGTATAGTATCTATTAAGTTGCCCACTTTATGCAAAAAAGTCACTAGAAACTAAACTACCCATTATTTATCAATCAGCGTTGAGTTCCTGGCGCCATCAGCAAAATATTGGGCCTGCCCTTCCGTAGCCATTAGCCCTCCATTTACAATTCTTCACCGAGATAGAGCGTGAGCAGCTTTCATTCAACTGTTATCTTGTGCACTTAAGGCGCTGACATCCGATCCCAACTAACTTCTGTTCTGCTTTTATTCTTTGTATTGTATTGGAAAAAGAAAGTTTTTTAAATACAGGTATGTATATATTAACATAATATCAATCGTTTTAATAAAGTATCAGATGATTACTGTAACAACTCTTTCGGGCGAAGGGTTAACGACTCTTGAGTCAAGGAAGTTCACGTGCGAAGGTCGCTCAGTGTTATTTAAGTGTCGCCAAATATCTTGACCACTGTTGAATTCACACAAGTGCTAATAAACTTCATGCAATTTGGAAGTTTATTGGGATTGAAAGTAACATAAATAAAAGCAAAACGGACATTGGAATATCACATTATAAGCAAGTATAGTGTGAAATCGAAGGAATATATAATAAATTACGTATATTTTTTAAAAGTTATTAACTGTATGGGTTTCGATTTTGAAAAGAATGTAATCTTTTGGGAGTTAAGTAATATATAGATAGACCATCAGAAAAACAGAGCTTCGATAGTTAAGATGTCTGTTCCCACCTCTAAAAGAACCAAAAAGTATGACACGAATCTTCATCCGAACAGCGATCTACTATTTATTTCTGTTTTTCTCTAAGGTAATATCATCATTGCCATTAGAAAATAAAAATTCTAATTCATTCGTTATTCTCCCGTCATGCAATGAAATATTTGTTTAGTATTGCAATATACGCAGGTAGTAATGAGTCATAGAGTCATTGTTTAAAACATTAACTAACGCATGTTAGCATTAGACATTAATTATATCATTATATTATAAAGGTATTGTTATGTTGTTAATATTCGAAGAGGGTCTTACGAAGAGTAGCCCATTAGACAGCTCCGATTTATACTGGAAAAAGGCGGCTAGTGAACATGTAATTACAAACCAGCCGAACTCACGAATATGATTATTATGATATAACGACTACATTATAATAAGTGATCTCAATACTTTATGTTAAGGAGAAGGAAGTTTTCCTTTTTTTACAAGCTGTCTGGTGAATAGTTATCAAAGATATTTTTAAAAACGACGATGGTTACTTCTGTCTACCCCAAAAAGTTTCTAAATCGGATGTATGTTGTCAGAGTCTGAAGCAACATCAGTAAGTGCGTAAGAAGGAGGGGCGATAATGTTCTTCGAAGCGCTCTGTCGCCTGATAACAGAACACGCCACTAACAGATTCATCGACTATTTATGCGCATGTCGACTGAGTACGTCTGCGGAGATACAGAGACATCAGAGTATGCTCTTCTCGTAGGTTGACAAGGTTCTCTAAGCAATCTAACTAGTAGTAACTCTATGACCACCTCGAACCCACGTGTTGACGCTAGTATTCAATGTGACCGTGGTAAGCCGTGTGGCTGACTTCGGGCAACAGGTAGGTTCTTTTTCCTTGATAGTATTAGTTGCTTTTCGAAAATGTACTTTTTTAGAATGGCTATTGGTTGCATTCCTTAGGAAAGTTATATACGTCAGCCAGTAGGTGATTATGCATTAACGTCACACCGACTAATCACCAGGAGATTAATTTGAGACAACAAAAGAACTGGTCGCCAAATTGTTTTCGAAAGTAGTCTTCAAGATTTGCCGATTGCAATGTACATAGGAACTTTCTCCCATTTCGTGGCTTAAGACAATCAGTATAAATATTTAGTTACACAACAAACATTCGATTAAACTAATAAAAAAGATGTTTAAAGAGAGAGTTGACTCGAACGGCAAGACAAATAAGCTTACCTATGTTTATTCTGGTTTGGTACACAAGCATATAGAAACGAGTACTCGCATCCGTTTATTGTTAGGTAAAGATCGCGAACACTCGTCATGGATGGATTAAATTCTTACTAAGACTATAAGTCTAGAAGTTGCACCATGATCATAGATGGCCAGGAACACGCTTCTGCTCTGAATGTTAGAGCTTAAAACAAAAGATAAGATGTAGTTTGTATCTTATATTCAATAATAACAATAATTACCAATGTTCAACTAAACACAGGAACTCTTCGCGCTTATTTATTAGATATCTCATTCAAAGTTTTAACTCGAACACAAGAAGTTTTCATCGAGTCTTAAAACCCTACACAATAAACACTTCAAGCAAAATATCCAGAGGAAACCAACATACCGTAATTAGGCATCAAATGACGTCATCTGAACTCACATAACGAAACGTTTGGTCAAAACTACACTTAATGAAACGTAAGTAATTGTTAATTAGAAAATACACGATGGTGAACCTCGATACCAGAAAGGTCCGACTTCGAACGCCATAGTGGTTTGGGCCCGATTACTATGCTTCGACTAGTTAAGAAGAAAAGCATTTGGATTCGTAAGTATTTATAATTGATGTATTTATTTACAAATTAAACAATAAAAGTCGTCCAAATTTATACGTGTAAAGCTTCAATATTTAGCACAACAATTTAGTAGCATTCTACATATTGTCAGCATTACATATCTTGCGCTTTGACTTTAAAAAGTAAAAATTAAGAATATCACATTTACTAGAGTACCCATTATATATCTATCAAAGTTTTCAAAGTCAATTAGTAGAATACTTCAGAACTTACTGATTTATAATTGTTATTAATTCAAAATTAAGGTTAACTGATTGCGATAAAGCTTCGCACACATTGCCTTGAGTCCGTGGAATGTGACGTAACAAGATGCAACGTATGTGTGTCAGAGGAATGGTTACACGAGCGGTGTCCGGCTGGGTGTCCCCGGCTGAGTCACATTTCACACATCCTTGTCCCCGTTGCAACAAGTCATCACAACGTAAAACAACATTAGAAAGATCTCGAAAGTAATTTAAAAAACAAATTTACGTAACTTTTAAAAGCATGAGCGTTCTGTGTCGTGTGTTTGTTTCCTAAATTGTAAAGTATTTTTTTATTGTAAAAAATTCTATTCATAGGGTTGTACATCCAACATCGACTTATGGTGGCGAAAGTTAGGTATGGCAAAAGAAGCATGTAAGTAGAATCAATGCAGACGAAATGCGGTCACTGAGAAGCATGTTAGGAGTGACATTGAATGATAGAATTAAAAATATTATAACGGAAGGTTGCGGTTTGAAAAATATGTAGTGGCTAAGATTGAAAAGGGCATGATTCCATGGTTTTCACATCTTATGCGAATGAATGATAGTAGATTGACTAAAGGAATATAGTATATGGGTGAAGTGAAAGGGCGGTTTCGTAGGGGCAAGCCCTATAAGACATATGACATTCAGATAGACACCATATTGAAAAAGGGTGTTGTTAGAAGTACCTACCTTTTACCGCCGAGAATGTTTGAGAAGTCGTGTTAATGTCAATGCAGTGAAAGTGGTTTATTGGGATCGTGACAACTAGGGATCCGTGATCTCTCCCTACTGCTCTTCAGGTAATCGGCCTTGATGTGTATATATGTAAGCATCGTAAAAATGGTAATAGCTATGTACGTTGTGAATGTGTGCTGGATTTTATATGCCTGATAATATACACAAATAGCAAAAACAAAATATACAGGGTGGCGCATTCAAAACGGTCAGTATGGGAAAGTCTGAAACTATAAGAGATACGAAGATTTGTTCTTAGGAACCATGTCACCGATTTTGATAAAAACAAAAACTGCATTCATACTTTCTTTGAAAAAACAACTGTATCCAGTACGGGAATCGAACCCGGTTGCTTTGAAAAAATAAATTGGCCCTTTTCACTTTTTCTTTTAAAATATCGATTGTGTAGGTCTTAAGCTGTAAATGTCTCTATGAAACATGGTGTCGAAAATGAATAAAATGCATTGTTTTGGCATACTTTAGTTTATCATAGTAGTTTACATACACCGTAACAATATTCAACAGACATGTAAAATTGTCTCTATGGCTGTTTGTAGTTATACTTCCATACTTGTTACATACACCATATCATGTTGCATTAGCATTGCATTAATCCTTTAAGGAGGTTTTGTTATCTACAGTAATCAAAAACTAACAATCTAAATTGAAAACTAAAGTAAAGTGACGTGTAAACCATATTAGAAAATATCTTGTGGGATTACATTAAGGATAAATGTTACAAAACAAGCTATGACACCATTGAAGACCTAAAAGTAGCAATAAAGTCAATTGTTACGCAAATTCACCACATGAAAATACAAAATTCAATAGTAAGATCGTTACCTAAACGTGTTGAATGTAGTATTGAAAAGAACGATGGTCACTTAGAAAACCTACTATGATAAGCTAAAGTATGCCAAAACAATGCATTTTATTCATTTTCGACACCATGTTTCATAGAGACATTTACAGCTTAAGACCTACACAATCGATATTTAAAAAGAAAAAGTGAAAAGGGCCAATTTATTTTTTCAAAGCAACCGGGTTCGATTCCCGTACTGGATACAGTTGTTTTTTCAAAGAAAGTATGAATGCAGTTATTGTTTTTATCAAAATCGGTGACATGGTTCCTAAGAACAAATCTTCGTATCTTCTATAGTTTCAGACTTTCCCATACTGACCGTTTTGAATGCGCCACCCTGTATATGTAAATATATTACATCCATCTAACATGTTAATGTTACTAATACTTATGTAATTAGTTGAAATTGATAACATTTGCTGGAATACCTACAGTCAGCCGTACGTGCTTAGAACAAACATCGTATTGTTCAGCATTTGCATAGTTCTCTAGTAGCTGCCTCGAAGTGCCAAATGGACTCGATCTACTTAAACTGCACTAAAGACGAACCGTCTATTCAAGCAGGTTTGTTTGTTTGCGAAAGAAATGGCTTGCGTCGGTGATTTCTTCAGAGTTTAAGCCAAAGTGATGGCTACTTTAAAGTACAGACGTTGCGTTTAACAATGTACACTATTAATAATTTAAATGAATATCTATGGCATGGAGTAAAATTTGTGTGAAAACGATGCACACGTAACGGGGGAAATCATGCGCACTGCGTAAAGGAACTAAGTAATCAAATAATTAGAGCTCTTAATTCTC
This sequence comes from Leucoptera coffeella, assembly GCA_030578115.1. Classification (NCBI taxonomy): domain Eukaryota; kingdom Metazoa; phylum Arthropoda; class Insecta; order Lepidoptera; family Lyonetiidae; genus Leucoptera; species Leucoptera coffeella. The sequence goes on along the minus strand of JAMBLF010000274.1, from coordinate 92,717 downwards.
GTACTAGGAACGCGTTCCTTTGCTTAGTGGAATTTGCCCTTACAGAGGAAAGATAGAGAACAATGCGTGCATTGTGTGGCCCGGTATGATCCTCCTGTTGCTAATTAGAAGAACAACCGGCCTTATCGCGCGCGTGCCGGCTCTTCCAGCCAAATTGCTGAGCCATGAGGCATATCATTCTAAGATTTTACGAAACTAGTCTGGTGCTTCAATTAATTTGTCAATTTTTTTTTTCAACATGGAAATAAAATATCAATTTTATTTCCATGTTAATTAAAAGTTTGTCTGGACCTCGATTGATCAAAATAGTTAAAAAGTTTGCGGGTGAGGGGAAATACATAAATTTTTGCCAACCAAAAATAGTTTCACCACCAATCATATTGCGTCTTTTATGGGTTAGGAAATGACCTTCGATCTGATTTATATCCGATACGATGTTTTTATAATAATAATTTGAGAGGTTACGCAGTCTAATGAACTTAAGCGGATCTATGTCACTAGAAGATATTTATGGAGTGAACTGTATCGAATGAGGCATTCGGAATCGTATATCGTTGAGGAATGTGTTTCAGTGACAAGATATTTATAGCTCCCGTGACTCAGAAAAGTAACTCATTGCCATTCTATCTTAATAGCTTTTTTATTTTCGGGACCACCTTGGCTGTTTCCTATACAGACATATCACGCACGGTTTCAATTGAACACGAAATCCCAACTTCGATGACTTTTACCATACTCGTGTGTTACCTTCGCATACTCGCTACCCTTGAACATTGATGAGTCGTACTTCTCATTGGGTCCATCCCTTTGTAGGGACCATTGTTCTTTAGTTTAGTATTTATTTGATTATTAGTACCTATTTTGGGCAATTATAAGTTGGTAAAGTAATAAATAAAAGTTTATTACTAATGGAATTTATTCATACTATCATCATCTTTAGACTAAAGTTGTTTTATATATACAAACTGCTCACCATAAATACGGTCTGTTGATTGATTTTAATTACTGTGTCTCTTGAGAGAATTGCTGTACATAATAATTATACTCATTCGTAGAACAAATTCAACCCAAACGACCTCAAGATGTTAGTTATCAGTGATTGTAGGCCGTGGTGAATGGCACAGTGCCTTTATGTATTGTCTCTTTATTCGAAACCTCTGTGTGTTAGTCTGGTATATGTATATATAATAGTATAATTTTAATATCTATGTACCAGCATTTTTTTCGTGGCATGTCATATGAGACGATAAAAGGACGAAGGGAGGTTTTCATAGTATCTGCAGTATTTGTATTTATCTCATCTTTTTAAGTAGTAGAAACACAATGGCCACATTGTCGTAACCTAAATACGAGTACATGGCTATAAAATTAGTACATCCTATTTGAAATACTCTACACAAAACGTTAAGGGTACGTTTGAGCATTATTAAGCGCTTGGCTAAATTTTGTGTAATTAATACCTAATGTAATCTATTGGGCTATACGCAAGCAATCTGCCACCAATGTTCCATATGAGATCAACCGAAATATTTATGCTAAACAGTGACCTAGAAGTTATTATATCTCCAAGGATATGTCGACCCCGAAAGGGATAAAAGACGTTAATGTAAATAAAGGGTAAATTCACCAAACAAATTGAATACATGTACACGAAAAATAATCAACATCTTGTACAACATTATAATGAAGAGTGCCATTCAACACAGCAGTTTCAGCACAAAGGGATTTCATCCTAGTGCCATGCTGAGTTCAGTGAGCTATAGCTAGGAGCCGGAGTGATGAAGCCATGCAAGCAAACCAAAAGAATCTTAGAACATAAACTATGTACTAAACTTGGATTGTATTCTGGTATTAATGGTTTCGTCTGCTATTTAGCTCAGTAATTTTACTTATCTTGTTGCTACACCTGAGCAGAAACTTGTCATTTTCTCGGTAATGGAAATTTAAATATCCTAGTGTTTAATTTTATAGCCACAGTGGGTTGCGAAGTCTCTCATTTTATGACTGCCTTATAGGATGAAAAAACTATCTCAATAATTAATGCCAATTACTTCCATTCGTGTTTTATTCGTACTTCACTTAGTTTTATTCCTTATTTAACGATCGCCTTCGTTTACAACTAAACGGAGTATTGACGTACATGGACGCTCACGGGCATTACACTTGAAAGTGTGGGTTGTATTAAATTTTAACAATAACGAACTAACCCATACAGACAATTTGAGTTTTTACTCTGCATTCATAGGAATATATAAAAATTAAAATTTACAGGATTGTAATACAATTAAATATACACTCAGTATTGTCCATAGCGTATTACAACCCTTTATGAGTAATTAGATACTTGCTTGACCACTATCGTATTTAGAAAGGCCAGAACCATGTGTGGCTCGGTGTTTCGTCCCACACCACCTACAATTTTAACAGCATGTCACAAGAGTGGTTTTCCAGACCCTGACTATCTCGCCGATAGTCAGCCTAACTTTGATGATCATTCGGCAACCTTCGTGTGTCATTACTGCTTCGACCATTACTTAAGTTTTATGAACGTAAAGTTTTAGACCTTTTAGAGTTTGCGTAAAAAACTTTACATGACACGATGGCTTTCTGAATTGGTGTCTTAATCGTGTTGTTGATTTGCATGCAGCCGGCGTTACGTATGCGCCGCCGCAGGGCGAGCTAAGTACTAATGAGCCCGCGAATAACAACACGTTTGCGAAATCCCGCTCTCTCTTGGAGAAAGAGTGTAAAAATGACTTGTTAACAAAAATAAATATCCACTGAAAATGGCAGTACAATGTTGCGGTCTTTGTATTACGGTGACTAAGTAACGTGAGGGAGCTGGCAATGTAAATCTGCTCTCAGATTGCCACTTACGGCTCATCGTAGCCAATAGTGATGATGTCAATAATACTAATGCTATTAATTTGCAAGGCAAGATTATTAATTTCGGGGTTTCTAAAGTGACATTTTCAATCCGTCTTTCACGTTGCAATTTATATATTTACGATTCACGTATTATCCTACTAAATGAAGATCAGATAAAGGATAGTTTGGTAATATAACACCATACTACATTTTTTTATTTATTAGTTGATATTAGATAGAATATTGTGACCATATCCTTTATCATTATTTCTATTGAGTTTGATCTTTCAATAATTTATGTACTTTGAAGCTTGTTAACTTAAATCGTGGCTTCATTAAGCTATTAGCTATATTATAATTTTCTGTAAAAGTTGCATTGTACGTCATTTTGACTTCTAGTGTGGAACCGCCAGATGGTATGCATATGCATGAAGTAGCTGTGCAGAGTAATGTGCACTTTGTTTGCATTCGGCCAATGATTGCGGATATTGTTTGCTGTGGCAGCATAAACATCTGGCCCGATATACTTTTATGGCTGCTATATTAGTTTAGACTACTGCGTTTTGAGAAAATGCCAATCTTTGTTTTGTGCTTGTCTTGAAACTAATTGCTTGGAGTCGTTTGAGTTGGCTTCATTAATTTTGGTGAAATGTGTAGGTGATACGTACATATATTTGTAATGCTTGGGATAAACTTCATCATAGTCCTTAACCTTTGAGGTACTTGTTCATCCCTTCGGTGGTAGTGTACATGCAAAATAACTTTAATAATCATAATTTTAATATTAGGATTCTATTACACCAATTGAGTAGGTACGAGAACGAGTAGTGTGCACTAGTAGTAAAAAGGGAGTGTGTATAAGTCATGAAGCGTATGGAAAGCAGACGAAACCGTAGTACTCAACCAGTTCACGTGGTCAACCAATCGGGGTACGGAGGACGGCAGGCTTCATGTACTTAAGCTAGCTGTACACAACAAATTTATTTACATTTGGAATGTTTTGGGATCATGAAAGATGTAAGAAATTTAAGATTATTTGGCTTAGTGCATTCTACTGTGTTTAAATCCCAGGCTTTAATCTAAATTTATTACATACTTTTATGAATACACAAATGATATGACGAATGCATGAAGATGCTCTTTGTCTTTGTTCATTATGTATAAACAAAACATTTAGCAGATCTATAAACCTAACAGATATAACGGGATTGCCATCCTTTCCATGCAGTTAGATACTGACACACATCCACCTGCTAACTTGATTTTTAGGGTTAGCGCAGTACTACCTATTTTTGAAGACTTTTGAGTGACCCTCAATATATCTGTCAAACATGCGAATTTTCTTAGCGTCGCGTTATAAACGTAGAATTGACATGTGTTTCACAGAAATCGATGCGTCGATCAATTGAAGCATTTGAATCATAAATCTGATTCTAAGAAAAATTGCGATTTATTACCAGTCCCAGACCGATTAGTGGTGAGCTGTTTAATTTTTCCAAATGGGTGTGCGGGGGCGTATGGTTGCGTTAGCACTCCGATTATATCTGTTCGGCTGTGTGTCAGACTGGCATACCATAAAGCAATGGTATTTAAACACAACACCACTTACGAGCTAGGGTCCTATTCTGTAACAGTATTTAACTGTCTTGACCGTAATAAAAATATTATCATCTTACTTGACAAATATTCGGAAATAGCTGGAGAACAAACAATTCAAATTATCGAGTTATTTGTTTTGTTGGTATTAACAAGCTTAATACTGATAGTTCATAAAATGAGCTCTTATGATTTTTCTTCTGTATATCTGCCATTGTATAATAATTCATTTTATAACAATTTTGAACAAGGCAGTTTACAGTAGTGTCATAGCTATTAAAATGTATAACTCGTGTTGAAGTTATTATTAAATTATACATCGTGGATATGCTCCAATCAACAGCAATACGAGCCCCGACCTCACTTAGGGAGTAAGACCCATAGTCAAGAAACCCATTGTCTAACTGCTTTACATTATAAAGGAGTAAATCTCTATTTTCTTTATCGAGGTTTTCCGCTCATATTTAAGAGTTAATGCCTAGTTTGAGCGGAATAGAGCCCTCGGGAAAGCACTTGCGGTGAGCGCCGACAGCCTGCAGCGGAAGCATCACTACTCCACTCCCAAATAAACAAAATTATTTATAACGCCGCAGCCCAGCGTCTCGTTAGCGCGAAGTATCAACACACATTCGAATGCTATAATAATTATTTATAGCGGATCACCCGATCGAGTACATTTTGAGGTCATCTTCAATTTGGATGGTAACGGTCTTTAAATAAAAGAGCTAGATTTAGGTAATAACATTGAGATAGTAAGTACTACGCACGAACGGAAAAATAACTCAACTAAAAAGAGAAGAAAGGAAGACATCAAACTGCAACATCAAATAATAGTCATATGTGAAAATTCACGACCGTAAATGTTAATACATTTACAGGGTACTCAGAGGCTCAACAGGCGTAAACTGTGGCATTAATGTGGAATCCGCATTATGTCACCCAGATAATCATCTATTAACGTGACTGATAGTAAACAGCAGCATGTAATTTTAAATTCAAATTCGACCCCCAACTTTTGTGTGTGCTAAGCAGAGAAGCGGCTGGCATTAGTTCCTATTTATTTTATAGTAATACATTATATATGAGGGCAACTACAAAATATCGTGTTATACATATCTCCAGTAGTGGACTAGTATAGGCGATTGATTAAATAATGATATCTTACGATTATATTTAACATGAACATCGTTTTGCTGCAATTTACAACAGAGTACAACATTGTTATCGAGCGTCGCCTAAGCACGTCCGATTCCCCGTTGTTTCCCCCATTCTATCTCGCTTAGCGGCTCTTTTGATCATTCGCGTGCATTGCGTTACAAGCAACACTCATAATCGTAGTACATTAAGCTCAACAGTACAAGGGTTATTGTCTTGTGATCGCTGCACGTGAGAGCGGCCGATCGTGACGCCTTTACGCCTGGCTTCTTGATAAGCTAACTGCTAAGTGATTAGTTAAGTGTTCTTTTGTAATGTCTGCTGTAATCCATAAGACCGTAACTGATACTATGAAGTGGGTGTTCCAGGACTGTAAATCCCATAAAGTGACTGCGGTTGTACACAAAGCTCCAAATATCTTTATATCTAGAGGAGGCAATACACCTGATCATCACCTAAGACTCCCGTGTTGCATTCTGTTAAAAGATGTTAATAATTATACATACATACACACCGCGCCTGATTCCCTGCAGAGGGGTGGGCAGAGATCACGGATCCCCATTTGTCCCGATCCTGACCGACCACTTTCGCTTAATTGACACTCAAACACCTTCTCATACACATTCGGCGGTTATAGGTACTTCGAACGTCACCCTTAATCAATAAATCGTTTATCAAAAAAGAGTGACGTTAGAAGTACCTATAACCGCATATCATTATATATCATAATAATAAAATTTCGCCCAGTTGTTTTATTAAGTTACGGATCTCATCTACGTGTAACGAGAGTCCGATTGGCGACTGCGAGCGTATGTTTGTAAACAACGGCCGCTCAGACAGTGGCTTCTGTAGTCCAGGCAGCGTATGCGTCATCTGCCACTCAAGAACGGCGGCTTTCTCACGTCACTGCGCAAGTTTGGTACTTACCTAATGTGATCAGCTGTTTGCGCGCATATTTTTGAGTATTTTTAGTCTCCAAAAACAAATAAACATCTTTGTCTCAAAGATTATTCGGTAAGTTGTCGCGTGTAAGCATGAATTTTTTTTCGAATTGTTGCACTTATATACGTATAAATACTCACGGCCATGTGTTTTTAGGTCGACAGCACCTTTGTTCGTTAATTTTTATCGAAACTAGGGATTGTAACGAGATTTTTATGGAATATTGGTTACAGGTGACTAGCTTCGCCTAAAAGGTTCCTTTGCTTAGCGCCTCCTAAAGAAAGTCGGAAGAAAGATAGATGGCATTCTATTTACGTCCCAGACTAGTATGATACTTTGATATTTATCAATCTTACTAGGTGTGCTGAACTAAGATCGGGCGTTGGTCCGCCACCCACTCGAGTATTAATAGCGGGTGTGTATGTCAATAGCTTTTCGCATGCGTCTGCGGCTCCAATTCTGAGGCGGAAGAGGCCGAGGCGCGGGAGGGGCACTGGAATGCAACGCTCTGTACTAGACTAACTACTTTACTCTTCACATACACACGTTATTTATCTCCCTTAGGATGGACAAGCCTAAGGAAGAGTCAATTACATTCACGTTATGGTTTTAGTCACTTTAATTAAGCATGACTGCACGAGTACGTGTTTGTGATGGAATTTATATAGAAATTTAGTGCAATCTTATCAGTTACTAGACTCAACCCGACGCCACGGCTATCATACAGCTTTGCATAAGCATCATATTTCTATTATAGTTCAGATTGCACAGTATTTATCCGGGAGGAGTAGTGAGGGTCTACACCTGCAGGAGTAACGGTGCTGGAGGCAGGTCAGCGTGGAAGGCGCGCTAGCCACGGTTGACCCCCACGCCACCCGAGCGCAGAAACCACGATCGAGACACATCTGCTCAGCCCTTGAAACATTTCAATACTATATGACACACAAGTAGTGGTGTATAGTTAAAATTTTGCCTTGTTATTAGTTTGTACGGAAATGTAATTGTACCTAAATTAGATAAGAGTTTCTTAAAATATATCTTTGTCAATATAAAAAGTACTTATTGTATTACATTACATACGTAAACAGTAAAAATATTCGTCTGTTGCATTAAACTAGTATATATCTATGGCAGCTATTTCAAGCAATTGTCGATTTCCAGTAAGTTACCTACCGAATGTCTGTAAATATTTGGTTAAAAGAGTATGTTATTAAGACACCTATCCTTGGGATAGCAACCTCTCGTAATGTACATATCACTCAATATGTGTCACGTTCAATATTAACTAAGTCACCAGACGACATTACTCGTACGACACGAAGCTTGTGATTACTCTTAAGGAAACTGCAGTTAAAGTAGTTTAACAGTTTATCTGATAATTTTTTTGCATTTAATCTACTGGTAACTTATTGATCGATATCGATTACCTCTTAAACAAACAACGGAATCGTCTTACATACCTGGTTGCTATTTACCACATTTCTTTTGCCTTTTATTACGTTACGGAGTACAATTCTCGTGTTGTATTCATGTCCCAGCTCAACTGGATACAAAACAATGCTGAATATACTATTATTATGAAGCATTATCGTGATTTCAATGGATGCACTTCACGCACAGTGCATTACCTATGATTTACTTAACAGAACAGGTGCTTCGGTGCAAGTTGCGCAGATACAGTTAGGTTCTAGGTATTCTACGTTGAGCTGAGCTAGGTCTCTTCCGCGTAGCCTAGAAAAGTACAGTTTCCAACTTTATAAGATGCAATGACACTGGCTAGAAGCTGTAACTTAAAGTAAACGGTTTAGTCATTTTCCTGTGCTGGTCTAGGACCTGTTTAGATTGTAAGAAGCTGTTTTGACGAATGTAGGTTTCCTTAGGTAATATTCAACGACGAGCTACGTCATAGATATAAGTTGATGAACGTATATGAATTTTCCCTTGTTTGTTAAAACTATCATCTATTAGATATTATTATTGCCGTATGGTTGGTAAGATATACATGAAAAAAGGTAATTACAATTTACGTCCCATCTTGTATAGGACTTAACACTTAATTGTGGTATAATTTTATTCATGCATGCTCATACTTAGTATGCATAACAAATAGGGTTGTACTCTGATGTAGTTTAAGGCAAGAAGAACGTACAATTATGTTGTGTTTTTTATGTTAGATACCGTTCTAGGTGGTTTGATTGTTGACCGTAGCACCATAGAACTTCGACTGATATAATAGTACGGACAGACATTTTCCAATGTTTATATTAATTTGCTTATTTATTTCAGGTCTTTCGGAATAACAGGCTGCAAACTTAATCACAACAGAACACATGAGAATGAAGAAAAAAAATTCTGCTTTTCTATGATCACATGAATTCACAATTTTTTCCGTTTCTTTTATGTTTTTTCTTCTCGTTCTTAATTGTAGTGTATCGAGTTGTTAACTTGTTAGGGACTCTTAACCATAAAGCGTTCATGTCGTGCTGCTTAATTATTATATTCGAATTATTTAATTTTAAGATAAATAAAGAAGCTTTTATTAACCTACACCCATGAGCATATATACATCGAATATTGGATCTCATGCCTGTATTTAGATCGTAACTACAAAAAAATTCATAGTATGTACTATGTACCACCTTTATAAAGTTTAATCTTTAGTTGAGTGAACACCGAACTATGTTATTACTTATTTTAATTAACTGCTTACTTATTATATTATACTCGTATGCAACCTTTATAAAAAGATAAAACAGTTATGCATACTTACGTTGGTATGTATTAAGCAAGCAGAACTTAATTATTATTTTCATGCTCCTTGATTCTTGCTGTAAGATATTGTGCGCACTGTGCTTACAGCGAAAACAAATTCCATACATCTCAAAACTAACAGGCATCATATTTAACAAGAGATGTGAATACTTGCACATCATAGTGAGGCTTGACACTCATTTTACAATGTGCATGAAAAATTAAGTGTATTCCTGTATATCGGAAATAGCAAATTATCACAAATCTTTAAAAATTGCTGTAAAGCATTAAGAGAAACTCAATGTCTCTGATTAAAAGCCTTGTACAGAAAGCCTTTTACGCTACGAAAAATAAATGAATAGAAAAAAAATTAATAATTCCTGAATAGATGAATAAAAAAGGGTTCCCATGAACAATGACTTAAATTAAGTTATCGGTTAATAAAACAATTTTTTTTACTATTTAGACAACCATTAGATACTTATTTTCGTCGTTAATCAAGGAAAATATTCATTGTATTGAATTATGCTCTCATTTAACATTAAAGTTTTAGATAGGATTTTAATGCTAAGTACAATTTGTACTGCATTAATTTAAAAGGATAGCATAAAAATAAAATTAGGTGTACTCTAATGGCTGACACAACAGTTAACCGATCAGTTGCGCTAAACTCTTCCAATCAAACTAAAATCATGAACCTATATACAAAAGCAGAATATTCGCTTGAAATCAAAATAATCAAATTCTCTTTCGTACATAATCGATGTGGTCAAATATTTTTTTTGCAATGCAAATATATTTGAGCCTTCAAAATATAAAATGGCTACAGAAATTGATCAGAGTTCGTAGATCAGAATTGCAAAAACAAGCGAAGACTACGTGAAGTGTATAGGTAACTTTAATGAAACAATGAGTAATATTGTTTGTCGATTACGAAATAACTTGAACACGGAGCGAAATAGAGTTGAATTTTCTGTGTAAACGTCAAATATCTTTTTATTTAATGTCTCTTCAAGTGAAGAATGAATGTTGACGACAAAGTTCATCTAACCAAAATACATAATGAATAATACGAAATAAATAATACATTTATTTAAATCTATTGACGATCATTCTTAAATTACTTACAGCTAGAGTGATATAATATACACCACCTATACGCAGTGTACATAAAATGTGCCAGTGTCAATATTTACACAATAAGTGTATATTATTTTAGAGAAAGTTCTCTATATTATCTAGGTGGTGGTTATTTGCCTATAACAATAGACTGATAGAAGAAAGCAGCCGCATCGTCATCTTTGCAGAAACCTCATCGCACCCTCTTCATCTGAACATTCTTCTTTTGATTTTGAAGTTTTGCAAGATACATTTGCCAATGACCATGTACAATGTTGGAGGGTCTAGTGGCTTGGGTTTTGAACAATTATCTCGGAAAATACGTAGAGAATCTAAATACCGACCAGCTCAATGTAGCTTTATCATCAGGTAAGCCTCCAATTAAAAGAGGAATAACTAGTGTAACTATTTATATAAAACTTTAAAAAGTCTATACCTATTCTCATTATGGGAAGTATTTTTAGTTTATATGTGTAATATACATATTACAATCACAGTTCAACATTCCACTGGGCTAGATAGGGAGTATCAATTAATGGAGAACTACATGGTTAATCAATCTCGCCTCACCCAGCTCTATTATTAACATTAAGTTCTAGACTATGCACTCTCCTTAAGAATGTCTCTTATAACTGTGCTGTATTGTAATTTATTTATATATTATTGAACATGTTGATCTTGGTGCTTTTCCTTAAGATTTTAGAAATTTAATTTATTTAAATCTGATTAAAATATAGGTAAGATTTAAGTGATAATTATGTTCCTAGCACCTAGTATACTAACTACTACTATTACTAAGATCATAATAATCTACAAATATATGAAAAGATACATAAAATCTTTACATTATGTATATTGATATGTATGTAGTTTCAAGAGTAAATAAGCCTTAAAAACCAGCTTACTAATGAGTGTGGAAGTTATTCATTGTGTAAAATAAACATATGGCTAAGAGAGTTTAATAAATTCCTTTGAAATGCGATTATTAAAAAGCAAATTTGGAGTCAAATTGAGTTATTAAGCATAGTGTGATCAAAGAATGTTGCAGTTTAGAATGAGACATAGTTAGCAGGATTGAAAATGGCCGTAAGGATGCATAATAGTAGATTGATGAAAGATATATGTTTAGATTTGCTAAAAGGGTTGTTAAGTAGTGGTGAGACAATGAAAAACAAACGATAAACCCAGTCACGACCATTAACCCTTGTGGGGTAGTCAGAGGTTCACGAGTCCATCTCTGCAATTGTGTATCCAGATAGTCAGTACTCAATATGACAGGTGGTAAGCAATGTAAGCCATGACTAGGTACTGACTATGCACAATTACTATTGGTTAATTGTGTGGTATGCCATATATTTCTGTAGATTAAACTTTGAAGTTTCCCAATTCATTGTGCCCAAACCTGACCAACGCCCCATGAATGTAAAAACTCATTGTTCTGGGACAATGGCCTCATTTTGTACAGTACAACTCTAATAATAAGTAAATAAAAGTGATACTGTAATAGTAAATGGGGATCCATGATCTCTGCATACCCATCTTTAGGGAACCCAACTTCCAATAAATAATATATTTGAATTTGCTAGTAATGCGCAACCAGATTTGTATATAAATGTGTAGTATCGTAAGCATAGTTCTTAGTAAACCATCAAACTATATGAATTGTGCAGGTCAGGTGGAACTAGAGAACCTGCCTCTGCGCAAGGAGGCGCTGGCAACTCTGGGCCTGCCGCTGGAGGTGCGCGAGGGCTCGGTGGGCCGCGTGCGCTTGCAGGTTCCCGTGCGGCAGATCCGCTCGGCCCCGTGGGTGCTGAGCGTAGAGCGCGTGCATCTGCTGCTGGCGCCGCTGGACCTCGACCGGTGGGACGCTTCGGCGGAGGCAGCCGCGGCGCACGACCGCAAAGTGGCCGCGCTCGACGCTCTCGAGGCGCAATGGCGCGCCGCCCGTGAGTCGAGCGAGGCCTCCTATTACGCCACCTCGTACTCGTCATGGCTCAGCTACGGCACGGGGCTGCTCGCCAACATCGCCGAGAACTTGCAGCTCAGTCTGCGCGAGGTGCACGTCCGCTACGAGGACTCCGTTACCACCGCGGTGCCCTTCTCCTGCGGCCTCAAGCTAGAAGCGCTGCTTGCCGAGTCGTGCGACGCCTCTTGGCAGCCCGGCTTCACCCGCCTGGCCGCCCACGAGCGCTCCCATAAGCTGCTCGCACTGCAGAAGCTCGCCTTCTACTGGGACCCTATTCCTCAGGTACTTACATATTTATAAATGTTCTCCAATTGCTGTTGTGATGTTATAGTTTGCATTCAATGTAGTGCACCCTGTGCTTATGATGTTTTGTTGGTTACAGGGTGAGGAGCACGAATGGGTGGTGGCGCCTACGTCGGCAGAGGCGCGGCTGAGTCGCGAGCGCACCGAGCGTCCCCTTCGGTCGCGATCTCGGCCGCGCATCGACGCCCATCTCGAGCTACACGATGTGACCATGCGACTGACACCCGTTAGTATATGACGTAATATAACATATGATTTAATTAGTATTCAAAAACTTATTTTCATAATATATTAACGTTATAAGTAGCTGTCCTATTATATTTCCCTACATTGCGTTTTAGAGGCCTGTCGTGTAGGAGATGTAAATGTATCGCCAGTTTAAGATGACTGATGTCACTCATACGTACTTTAAATTGATATGTAGTCCTTATGTTTTACACGATCGTTGTGTCGTTGCAGTGTCAGTACGCGCAGATGCTGGGTTGCGCGCAAGGGCTGGAGCGGCTGGCGCGGCTGCGAGACGCGCGCCCCTTGCGCCCCGCCGTGAGTGTGGCCTCCTCACCGCGCCTCTGGTGGCGCTACGCCGCCCTGGCGCACTGTCCGCACCATCAATGTAAATATTACCTATATATACTATATGTATTGACATAATATATGCTATTGACATAAATACTTGATTTTTGAATGAATGAATTACTACGGACTATGTTTTTTATTATGTTATTTATTGTAATGTTTATATTATTTTAGGTTATTGTTAATGTTTATAATAATTATTATATTTGTTAATATAATATTATTATTATTATTTGATATTGTATTGGGGTAACTGTAAGGATTTCAAATTCAATGTATGAAATAAATAAAAAATATTAAATAAATAAATTGTTCATTGAGAGTCACATATGAGATCAGCATGATCCGTGTTTTCTTTACAGGGCTTCAGGAGAAACCTACATGGAGCAGCTGCCGTGAAAGTGCGCGGCAGGCGCTGCAGTACGTGGAGATCTGTGCGGACGTACTTACCCATCCGGCGGGCACTCTGCCGACGGAGCGGAAGGCCGCCAAAGACGACTACGAGTGGGCGACCCCGTTGGCCACGCTCCGGGCGCTGCGGGAGGCCGCCGCGAGGAGGGCGTGGCCCATCCGGCCCAGCGCAGAAGCGCAGGCGCCTTCCGCACGCGGAGTGCTCGTGCATTGGTTCCCGCAGTGGTGGGGCTGGTACGGGCAGGAGAGCGCCCCGCCGCCGCCGCTCGAGCAGGAGATCCTCGGCGCGCTCGAGGACTCCCTCGAAGACGAGTCGGTGCTGCGCAGAGACGCGCTTCTGCTGCGCCTCGAGTGCTCCCTGAGATCCGGGCAGGTGATGCTGGTGGAGGGCGAGCGACGGATGCGCCTCTGCTTCGAGGAGCTGTGCGGATCAGCGGAGGTGCGCCCGCGGACGTCGTCGCATGCGCTGACGCTGTCATTGGGCGCTCTCAGTGTACGGGAGGAGTTGGGCCGCCCGTCGCTTTACCCGATGCTGGTGGCTCCGCTCGGTTCCGACCAAACACCTCTGTTCCGGCTGCAGTACGAGAAACGACCCGCGGTGTCGGGCAGCGAGCGGGCTCTCACCGTGCGCTGCCATTCGCTAGAGGCCGTCTATAATCCCGAGGCCCTGGCCTTTCTGCGCCTGTGGAGCGCTCCGCCGGATGTCGAGCAGCAGCCGGGCTCCGGGGCCGCGGCCGCTCTGCTGTCCCGATGGGGCCGACCCGCCTCGCGGCTGGAGCGGCGCCCCCTGCGGCTCAAGCTTGACATCCGCGCACCGCAAATACTGCTGGTGGAGTCTCTCAGTGACGAGGCCGCGGCAGTCCTCGTACTCGACTTGGGTCGGATGAGGCTGAGCAATGGGGAGTCCCTCGCGTCGGCGCCTGCCTCGCCGCCCGCCTCGCCCACTCTCAACTCTTCGAGTGATCATGAAGATCAGGAGGATGATGAAGAAGGTGCGTTACTTGACAGGGCAAACAGTTCTACTTTTGAGTATGAATGGACGCTTCAATAATATTAGTTCGAAGCCGAACCGATTAATATATGTATTGTATAAGGTAGCAACAATAATGTTTCAGTGTTCTTGCCGTTTATACTTTTGTTGTCAGTGAAAGTTAACAGAGCGGCCTGTTGACAGAGCGATACCTTACGCCGTGCGAGACGCCGCCGGGCAGCCTGCTGTCACCGGAGTCGCCGCCGCTGCTGCCACCGCCGGCGCCCCTCGACGCCGACCACTTGCGTCGTACCCTCTACGACACGTGAGTATCGTAAGACAAAGTAAATAATTTCTCATTGCTCCTACTGCAACAAGATTCAATTTAGATAACTACCTCGTTTGTATTTTTGTTACAATTTGTTGAGCAGCTATGAAGTGGAGCTGAGCGAATTACAAGTACTGGTGGGCGTGGGTGGGGCGTGGCGAGGCGCTCGCGGCCGCCACTCCTCCCCGTGGCACTTGCTGGATCGGTTTTCGTTGCGGCTGCACGTGGAGAGGCGCGCGCTGCCGGTCGCCGACCCGCTGTACCCGCTGTGCGCTGCGCGTGGCACCTTGCCAGACCTCTGCGCGCACCTCAGCGAGGACAAGGTGCTGGCGCTGCGCCGAGTGCTGTCGCCGCTGGGGCCCGGCGGGGTGGGCGCGCCGCCCTCTTCCCCGACAGACGACGTGTGCGCGCTGCAGCTGTGTGTGGAGCGACTCTCGCTCGGCGTGGAGTCGC
This sequence comes from Leucoptera coffeella, assembly GCA_030578115.1. Taxonomy (NCBI): domain Eukaryota; kingdom Metazoa; phylum Arthropoda; class Insecta; order Lepidoptera; family Lyonetiidae; genus Leucoptera; species Leucoptera coffeella. The sequence goes on along the minus strand of JAMBLF010000274.1, from coordinate 77,279 downwards.
GCGGCCGAAGCGTGGCCGAGCTGCAGGTGCGTGGGGTGCGCGCGGGCGCCTCTCTTCGGCCAGGGGAGCGAGCGCTGTCGTTGTCGGTGCACTCACTGCTGGTAGTGGATGCGCTGCAAGCATTTGGGCCAGACTTCGAGCTACTTGCTGCCAGCCACCGGCACCTGGGCATGGACGCTAACAGTGGCAGTCTGCGGGACTCGCAGCCCTCGTCACCGCAAGGCGCTTCGTCGCCGCCGCTGGAGCCGGCCGCCGCCGACGCCGAAGCGCTTATCTCGCTGGAGCTGGTGCTGGCCGACGACATCCGCATCGTGCATCTCAGCTTCAATAGTTTGGATCTCATCGGTTTGTGCTATTATTTTATTTATAGCTTGCTTTACTCTTTCAGCAATTTGTGAAATACATTTCTTGTAGTGTTAGGTGAAACATAGTCAGGTAAATGACAATTCTCTGCGTCTTTTTCTTACATCATGGAATGCCACCTTTCATGTACGAGCGAACTAGTTAGTGAAAAGTGGGTTCGCTGTGACATTTGCGAATTATAGAGATGGATACTGGAACTTTTTACTACCCCAACCTTGTCCAGCTTTCACATATCTCCGTTATTCCCGTTAAGCTTGAAAACTTTTTAGACTAATATTTCCGTTTTAAATGTGTATTATTTGTCTTATTGTAATAATTAAAATATTCTTGATATGTGTATTTGTTAATGGTCCACAGCAAACCAGGAGAGCCTTATGGAACTTGCGGGGTTCGTGCGTCGTGCCATGCGCCCCCTGAAGGAGACGCGAGCCCAGAGCCCCGAACCGGAACCCGTGCGAGCCCCCGCCTGCGCTGCAGCCAAGGCGAGCGCCACGCCCCGCACGGAGGTAGCGCTGGAAGTGCGCCGCGTGGGGGTGCTGTTGGTGCGAGCGGCTCAAGAGGACGGGGTGCCCGTGGCCCGCAAGGTGGCAACCTTCGCGCTGTGGGACGCCCACTTCTCGTTGGCCACTGATGAAATGCAGTCTCATGCTACCGGCTCCCTGGGCGCTTTGCAGGTCATTGTATATAGTATTCAATAGTTATGTTAACTGTGAAATTTAGCGTTCAGCATTCAGATGTGTGACGTAAGATTGTGTGATAGGGTGGATGGAATATAGTGATTCTTGAACGTTTTAGTATTAGGGAAAATCTAGTGACGAAAATAGAGAAGGTATTTTAAGATGCTTTGGGCACATCGAACGGATAGATGAAAGGAGGTTTGGTTAGGAATTTATAGACCCAAAATGGAAGCCTATCCAGGCTAGGCCGCATAGGCCTGTCAAAGTGACATATGAGATTAGCATGAGCTTGTCAAGGCGGGTGTACGCAGCGTTAAGATCAGAAGAGCATGTATGAAAAGGTTAATGGGTGAGAGTGAAGCAAAAGAGATTTGTCAGGAGTATAGGAGTAGTCCGCCTATCTCGTTAGGGACGTAGAGACGTGAAAATATGAATGTATGTAGATTTTAGCATGCTAAATTTGTAAGTACTCGTTCCAGGCAGTGGCGTTATGTGGCGAGCAACAGGGTGCTTTGGCGCGCGTGCTGAGCGCCGGCCAGTCTCCTCCTGCGGGGATCCGTCTGAACGCCACCGGAGGCCGAGCGCTCACCGTGGAGCTGACCATGAGCGAGCAACAGGCGGTGAGCGTGCACGTGGCCAGCGTGTGGTACTCCCATTCACCTGCGTTGCTAGCGGAAATGCACTCGTGCCTCAGCGAGTTCCAGCACAGCGTGGCGCAGGCGGCGCGCTCGCTCTCCGAGGTGGCCGCCGACGTTGCGCAGGAGTTGGCGCACGAACGGCGGCCACCGCTGTCCCTGAAGCTAGAGTTGGAAACGCCGGTGCTGGTGGTGGCGGACGGACCGGACAGCAGGCGGCTGCTCGTGGCCAGGCTCGGGCGCATGCAGCTGCACGACGGAACCGCGAGACAAGTGTACCGGCTGGCCGTGAGAGACATGTCGCTGCACGCGGTGGACGCGACCGGAGCCAGCGGAGACACGTTGGAGGCGCTGGTGAGCCGCTGCGCCGCAGATCCCTTACTGCACGAGACGGCGCTGCAGGTGCAGGTGCGCTACGCCGAGGGTGGTTGCGAGGCGGACGGCGGATTCGTCCGCCCGCTGCGTCTCTCAGTGACCCGCGCACATTATGAACAGCTGCTGCGCACTGTGCAGTGGGCTGGCGACACTCCTCCGCAGCCGTCGCCGCCTCCGCCGGAGACCCCTCCGGTGCCTTTGGACAGCGCGGTGCCGACCTTGTGCCTGGAGCCAGCGGTGCGCGCCCTCTCTCGGCCCAAGCCCCGCCCGTACAGTGCGACGCGTGGGGTATCTCGACTGCTGGTGCGCTTCGAAGTGCCCGTGGCGAGCGTTGAAGTGCGCGCAGACGTGGGCTCGGGTGAGCGCGGGCTGGCTGAAGTGTCACTGCGCGACCTACGCGTGCGTTATGAACGCGTGCGTGAATATGAACGCAGCGTGCTGCTCTCCCTGCACTCGTTGACAATGGAGGACCTCTCCCAACCGCCGGGGGGCAGGCACCGCGTGGTGCTGGCTTCGCAGCTGCCGCGGCGCAGGAGGACGCTCGCTCTCTCCAAGTCGTGTCCACAGCTGTGGCGACCCACGGCGGGATACAGCGCCCGCGTCAGGCGCCGCTCCCTGGAAGAGCCCCTGGCGGGCGAATGGTGGCAGCGCAGCAAAAAGGCGCCGCTCAGCGTCCCTGACGAGGAGGAAGAGCCGAGCAGCGCCGGCGAGGAGTTGGTGCGAGTGTCAGTGCTGCTCCGCGACCCTGCTCACCCACGGTTCGCCGACCTCTACCATAGGGTGTGTACTTTCTTAAATATTCTTCATGTTAGCAATAAAAAATCCAGTAACCCCTTGGTTATGCTCTTAACAGTAAGCGTTATTCGAAATAATTTTGTTTTAATATTGGTTTAATTGCAGGTGTCCAGATTGACTCGTGTGGAGTTCAATTGTCTGCAGCTAGTAGTGAGTATGGACAGTTGGGTGCCGGTGTTGGATCTGCTTGGTCTGGCTGACGACGCCCCTGAAACGGGCGCACCTCCGCCGCGTCCTTTGGCCGGCGCCCCCGCGCTTCTAGAAGAGCTACATCAAACCGAGGTGAGTGTGCGTGCGCTCGCCCTGTCCGTGGTTGGAGCCCGAGGGGTAGCGCTGTGCCGTGGCCGCGCCGAACGTCTAAGCGTATGGGCGAGATCAGAAGTGGCAACCAGATCGCGACACGTGAGCGCTCGTCTCGGTTCTTTGGAGTTGCTAGATTTGTCGGAGCGTGCTCCGGTATGGCGGGAGCGTCTGACATCGCGCGGTGCCCGAGCCCTTCTCCTGACGTACCAGCGTGTGCCCGATGCGCAAGCGAAAGCTCTGGGCTACGAGCGCACTTTGAGCGTGGACGTGGGCCCGCTGTGGTACGCGCACAGTCGTCGCTTCGTGGCCGAGCTGCAGTGGTGTGCGGCCAAGTGCACCCGTCTCCTGAGTGCTCTGCGGCGAGCGCGTCAGCAGGCCCCGGACGCGGTAGGGGCGGAGGGCCGATTGCGGCTCAACGTGCACGCAGAAACCCCGCTGCTCGTGGTGCCGGTGTCGGGCGCATGTGCCGACGCCCTGGTGCTGGAGATGAGCTCGCTCTCGATGGACAACAGCTTCCGCAGAAGAGGTGCGCCGCAGGGCTCTCTGGCGCCCCCACTCGGTAAGTGCAATTCAAACATAAGAGCTATTCTAAAAGACATTAAAATGGATTTTAAGTGTTAAAGCGACTTTAGTTCTAAAATACGATAACATGCACTAGTTTAAAATGTTTATGATTTTATATATATATAAATAATTATTTCTAAATTTGATTATTATCTAACTAGTTTGAGAGGTGAAAAACTAACTAGCGGTTTTATAAAAAGTTAATATTAATAAAAATAATATAAATAAACTAAAATAAAAATGTAACTTTGGCGTAGAAAGGTTTTTAAAAGGAATTTATAAAGGTTTTTAATAATAATAATTTATATATTTGAATGGCAGGCTGCTTAGAGGTGGAGGAAGTGCGACTGATTAGCGTCGAGGGACTGTCGCTGTGGGTGGGGGCCGCTGAGGGCGAAGGGCCCCTGCGCCGGATGGGCCCCGCTCTGGCCGGTGCACCGCTTCCGTTGGAGGTGCGCGTGCGTCGGCTCATCGGCGGCAACCCGACTCCGGAGCAGCCGCAGCTCCTGGTGGAAGGCGAGTTGGAGGCGCTGAATATTCAACTGCAGCTGGAACAGTACCGCGTGCTGAGAGGCGTTGCGGCGCACAACCTCGGCGAGGAGCTGCCGCCGCACCTGGAGGGCGAAACGCCGCCCAGTGAGGAGTCGCGCGTGCAGAGCGCGTACCGGCTCCGAGTGCGCGAGAGCACCCTGCAGGTGCGTGCGCTGGGCGAGGAGCAGCCGCTCGCAACTCTACAGTTGAGCGACGCGCGCCTCAGCGTGGACGCCTTCGCTGACCGCAGTTACGACGTGGATATCGTCGCACAGGTGCCGACCCTCCTCTGCCTAATTAAGATTCATTCGCCCAAATAGGATTATCACCATTTAAGGATAGGCTTTAATAATAGTCTATAAAGAGGCAGTTGATAATTCAAAGAAATTTTGTGTGCACTCACGACACAATAATATAATGTTATAGTTCAATTCGGTCGAAAATTCCTTGGCCAAGCACCGTATACCCGCTGTAGCAGCTCGAAAAACCTATTTGTAAATATTATTAACAGGAAAACTGCATGCCCATATAGTCTTGCAAGAATTAAGGTGCCTCGTTAGTCTAGCAGATCCCCTGAAATATTTGCTCCTTCCTTATGTAAAACTGATTATTCTCCAAATTCTGTTCTTACACGTACTCAGCATAATTTGAATATATGAGTGCTTTTTCTGAATAAGGTAAATAAATATATAGATATGACTTTTGGTATATTTGCAGGAGGTGGTAGTTTCCGACGAGCGTTTTGCTTCAGAGCCGGCCAACTGTCGCGGCAACGTGTTCACGCGCCTGGTGCGCCCCCTGCCGGCCAAGGGAGCCGCCGCCCAGTGCGAGCTGCACGTGCGGCGCACTCGCAGACACACCCGCACCACGCTGCTGCTGAGCCATACGCGGCTCATGGCTCTGCCGGACTGGTGGTTGGCCGTGCGTGCCTTCTTTGCCACTCCGCCTAAGACGCCGGCGCCCCCGCCCACCGTGCCGCCACCGCCGCTCGAGCTCAAGCTGAACGTGACCGCCTCGCAGCTGGTGCTGGTGGAAGAAGCGTCTGCCTGGGACACGAACGCAGTCATCGTGCAGAGCTCTACGGCCGTCCGCTGGAGCGGCGCTGAGTTGCTTTGTGAAATGCACGCACTCGAAGCGTTCTCCTGCGTCCTCGGCCTTGAGGATGAGACGGCGCTCTGCATCGTGGAGCCCGCTCGCCTAGCGCTAACGCTGCGCGATAATCATCTCTCCTTATCGGGGGGCGATCTGAGACTGCGACTCGCAAGACATGATCTCCGAACCCTCAGTGCTACCATGAGAGCGTTCCGTGAAAGGGCTGGGGCTCCGCCGCACGTTGAGGCGCAACTGCCAGCCAATCGGAGGCCTCGGCGCACCGAGGGCGAGACGCCGCCACCCTCCGATCCCCAGAGGCCGGTCGCCGATTGGCTCTCAAGCATTGAGATTAGGTGCGAACGCGTGGCAGTGTGCGCCGTGGCCGAGGGGGCCGAAGCAGAAGTGCCGCTCATTGAGGCGGCACTGCGTCCACTGCGCTTGAACTGGCTGCGTTGTCCGGAGGCAGGCTCAATGGAAGCGCACCTCTCACTCGACTACTACAATCGAGGTGCGTCCGGGTGGGAGCCGCTGCTCGAGCCGTGGCCGCTGACCACCGAGTGGAACCGCGCTGACTCTGATAATCGGCTGGAGGTACGAGTGCGCTCCGGTTCCGCTCTCGACATGAACGTGACTCCCGCTCTGGTGGAACTTTGGGCGGCAGTCAAACGCGCAGGTGAAGGAGAACGTCTAAGTCCGGGTGGAGGTCGCCGCCGGGCTCCCTTCGTGCCGCTGGTGCTCCGCAACGAGTGTGGCTACACCCTTAGTTTTTGCTTAGCGGACGAGGACGGCACTAGTGCCGAAGAGTGGCGGCGCGTCACCACCGGAGCGTCCGTCGCAGTGAGTCTGGGGGCAGCGCGTCAGGTGTGCGTTCGCGTCGAAGGCTGGGAGGGCGGTGGAGGTGCAGTCACGGTGCGCGTGAGTCACGTGGGAGCGTGCTTCCGTAACGTGGTGCGCGCACGTAGCGGCGAAGAAGCTCGCCTTGTGCTCGAGGTTGGAGTGGAAGGTGCCGATGGAGGCAAAGTGGTGACAGTTCGGTCGGCGCTGCAGCTGGAGAACGCTCTGCCGCACGCTGTAGAGGCTCGCCTTGAGGCCACGGGCGAGCGGCGCCAAGTAGAGGCAGGAGGGCGGTGGTCGTTGCCCCTCTGCGGCGGAGCGCCTGCCATCTCGGTGCGGCCGTTGGCGTCGGCAGGCTACGCTTACGCGCAGCCGCCACTGCAGTGTGCCCAGGCGTCACCCGCGTCGCCCACGGTGCGAGTTCACTGTGTCAGTGCCCCTAAAGCCCAAAACTCACATCCTTACAGGTAAACTGCGATGTTTGAATTTTTTAAATATATATATTTATAAGAATAGTTTGTTAACTTAGATATTTGTGCTATGATTTTTAATGCCAGTCTATGGACGATATAACTAACGGTGAGGAATAATACCATGTGGAAACTTGCCTATCCGTCTAGTCTATCCGGATAGTTAAGAGCTCGTGACGGTACAAGAACTATCACGTTGGGTGCTGTCTATCTAGTGAACGCACGCTTTGATTGGTGTATACCTAGGTAGGCTTACATATATGTATAACTATTATTGCGAGTATATGATGGGTGAGCTTATAGGTGCGTGGTCGGTTGCAGGTTCGTGTGCGTGGTGTCTCGCGGGCCGTACCCAGCGGAGCGAGGCGCGCCTCTGGCCGGACACAAGGTGCGGGTGGAGCCAGTGCTGTTGGTCCGCAACCTTCTGCCGCTGGAGGTGTGGTGCGCCGCCGACACGGAGGAGCTGCTTGTGCCGCCGGGCGGTGAACGTGCCTTCTGCCGCTGCGTCGCCCGAGGTTCTCGCTCCGTCGAGCTCGTGTTCCGGTGCGAAGGATTTGGCTGGTCGACGCCCCTAGCGCTGAGCGACACCGTCGCACCCTTTAGCGCTCGCCTCAAATTAAGAGACTCATTGTCACGGCCGCTCTGGGTGGTGGCTCGCGCCGAGAGAGGCATGGTGTCCATTTGGGCGCCATATTGGGTAGTGAATCGCGCTGGTGTGCCCCTTGTGTTTCGCGCGGAAGGTGCGGTGGAGCCGCTCGCCGGACAGGCGGCCGAGCACGAGGCGGGCGTTGCGCGGGCTCCCTTGCCTTTCTCTTTCGCAGAAGCGGAGGGCGGTCCGGCCCTTTCCATGAGGCTGGGCGGTGCTTCCGAATGGAGCTCCCCGCTGGGCGTTGGCGTGGGCGTGGCGCGACGCGTGGTCCGCTCCCAGGAGCGGCACGTCGCGCTAGGCGTGGCGGTGCGCCCTGGCCACGGCCGCTACTCGCGCACCACACTCGTGACAGTGACGCCGAGGCACCAGCTGCGCAACGACTCAAAGTACCGCGTGCAGTTCGCGCAGAGCTGCCTCGCTACCACCATTGTGAGTACCATCAGAACTCTAATAACGTCACTAAATTGATCCCGAATATAGTATATAATTCGCTTAAATTTCTGATCTAGTTTTGTTACTTCACGTACACGCTCACATTAACAAGTAAGGAGGACGCGATTGATGGTTAATGGTGGCGTTCAATTCATAATACTCAGTATGAATTTGCAGACGGACCCGGGTGCGGCCGGCACCTTAGTGCCCGTGAGCGGCGGTGGCACCGTGCCTTGGCAGTGGCCGCGCTGGGAGCGGGCGCACCTGCTTTGTGCGCGGCTGGTGACCGACGGGGGCGGCGACGAGCCCCTCTCCGGGTGGTCTGGCGCTTTCTCCGTCGAAGAGGAGCGCACAGCTCATCTGCCGCTGCGGTTGCGACACAACGAATACTGGGTGCTGCGAGTGCGCGTGCGTCGGTCGGGCGCCTCTCTCGTTGTCGTAGTAGACGACTGCCAGGGCCTGCCTCCGCCGTTGCGCATCGAGAACCGCTCACCGGTGGCGCTGATCGTGCACCAGGCGGGTGCCGCAGAGGAGCTGCTCTGCGGAGGCGGACAACGTCGCGACTGGGCGCTGCCTGAGCCCGAGGCCGCTCGAGCTCTGGTGGTACGAGCTCCAGGCGCGCCGCGACTCACGCTGCAGCTAGAGGGTGGCGGAGCAGCGGCTGCGCATTCACTGCGATACCAGAACTTTGTATACGTAGAGGTTGGCGAGGAAGCAGATGGCGATTCACTCGTATTCGAGGTGGCGGAAGGTTCTCGCGCGGTGCGACTGGCTCGCAAGCGGTTCGGAGAGCGCACGCAACTGTGGCGGGCCACCGCCGAGGGCCTGCTGGTGCACGAAGGCAGCTCGCCCCCGCAGCTGGAGGAGGGGGGCCCACCGCCAGCGGCCGCGCTCGTGCTCGACATGGAGGGCGCGGCGCCCCGGCCTCACCGCGCCGCCCCTCTTGTGCTGCGCCGCATCGATCCTAGGTGAGCACCTCTTTGTTCCGGATTAACTGGCTTTAATTACTTTTTGAGAAACAAACGGCCATATATAGTGAATTTCAAAGTTATTTAATCGTGTAAATAATTATTAAGTCAAAAGTTTTATAAATATATATTGTTTGGGGCTTGACCCTGTATCAGTGGGTACGGGGGTTCAAATCCCGCTTGAGCATGTATCAAGGGAAATGAATTTAATGAATTTCTATGTACATTTTCGTAATAAAAACACATTTAAGAAATGCGTCAAATAATACGGTGAGGGAAAAACATCGTTAGGAAACCCAACTGTTCCCCAAACAGGTAATAGTTAATGCTTGTAAATGGCGACATGATAATGATATCATTATAAGCTGTAACCCTTAGGAAAAGTCTGTTTTGTACATAAAAATTCCTGGGAGAGACCGCAAAAAGTTTGTTTAATTGGCACTTCCGATGTCGCAGACGCGACAAATTTAAATTGATATAATTTAGCAACTCACAACAGTTAATAATATCGTGTAATATTTTATACAATATAAATACATCACTACAACGACAACTTTGCTCCAAGCACTTAATCCAAAGTCTATTTGTCCGGGTTAAGAAATGAACTGCCACCACGACACTATACCACAAAAGCGACGAGGTCTTCTTGTAACGAATGACCATCTTGTCCCCCCCGGACAATCCTGTAAATCTCTGTGTCATCAGCGAATAATAATATATTAGTCCCATTTACAATACTAGATTATTATGATTATTTATAGGCTCCTAATTAAAGTTCTATAAATAATATATTAATTGAGTGTTAATCATTTATTTTGGTGCTGTTACAATACAAACAATCCTGAGTTCACACACAAGTGTTTTCCACTGGATATACCAAGGTTTAAAGGAACAAATTCGCTGATGGTGTAACTCATGGTGATATATTCTCAAGGGCTATTAATATCATCATAATCTGGAACTACATAAAACTCAGAAGTGCACAAAACCTTAACTGGATAGTTTAAGAGTACTGCTGCTACGCCCAGTCGAAACCAGAGGTGAGATTGTTGGAATCCAAACCAAGTACATACATTCCAAGCACTAGAAAGGTTCTGGATTCAAGAATTGCTAAGGAAAATAAACATTAAGAGCAAGATTAGTAAGGATCTCTTATATTGCAATTAAGCAATTTGAGTGATTTATATGTTAAATTTAAATGTTGCGGATTGAATCCATTACTTAAGATTACCTGCACAATATAACAAACCAAAAAATTGCAAGATTAAGGTAATTCACGAATTAAATTTGATAAATCACGTAAGTTAACCCTTTTTAGAGTACCCGCCACATAAGGTGGCAGTAGCCAAACTTGGAACTAAATTTGACGTTTCCGCCATTGCGTGTTATTTTGTATGAAAGGTAAATTTAGTATTACCAGCGTTGTGTTTTTTGCCCACTCTTTGTAATTTTTATGTTTGTTAAGGGTGATTATAATAAATTGATTTCTGGAGTTTCTTGTTAGTTCTTCTCCAAGGGTCTCCGCTGAACTTCTTCTTCTCAATCGTTACGCTCTTATCAGAGCGGTCGTGGTCTTCATGACGTGGCATCTTGAGCAGCCGAAATGGTTGGTGAACTAACCTCGGTAAAAATATGTAAAGACAATGCTCAGTGCCATGTTTGAAATAGTTTTTTTACATACATACATACACATCACGCCTGATTCCCTGTAGAGTGGTAGGCAGAGATCACGGATCCCCATTTGTCCCGATCCTGACAGACCACTTTCGCTTCATTGACATTCATACATTCTCTAATACACTCTCGGCGGTTATAGGTACTCCTAACGTCACCTTTTTTCAATATAGCGTCTATCTGACTGTTACATATATGTCTTATTAGGCCGGCCCCTACGTAACCGCCCTTCCACTTCACTCATATATATTCCTTTTGTCAATATATAGTTTTTTTAATTTGTACTTAGATCATAAAATAACTTTCAAAGAGAGCTTATGATAGGGCCTATTTTGAATAAAAATATTTTGACTTTTGACTTTGGTATATTAATTTGTTTTATTTGAGTTTATATCTCTGCAACCAAAGATCGTTACAAATGAAACCTCAATATAATGTATCGAGCCGTATGGCACAGTGAGTGCTAGTTTTGGCGTGTTTACTGGCAACACTGGATTACGCGACTGTGGCGACGCCTCCAACTGCCACCTTATGTGGCGGGTACTCTAGTTGTTTATTGAACAAATATAATAACTGACAGAGCGACCTGTGTATAACTGACGTTTGAGCAGTTTTATTTATTAATCGGATAAAGCTGCTTGTATACTGTTAAATCTAAAAACGTTCTAAAATTTATTATTTGTTTATATATTGGAATACATATTTGGATTTCACGATGAATTTCTTGGAAAATATAACCTTCAGGAAACGTAAACCAACTATGTCGGAATCCGATCAAACGTGCATTACAGATGACAGCAATGATACTGATATGTCTAGACACAGCTTACCAGATATCTCAGAATTAGAACAAAACGAAGAATTTATAGGAATGAAAAATGAAATAAAAACACTAAAGACAGAGATTGACAGTGCCCACTCTGAGATACAAAAGCTGATATTAGAGAATATGGAATTAAAAAGTGAAAATGAACAATTAAAGAAAAAAAATAGTATTATGAAAACAGTGACATTGACTCCTATCAGGAAGACAGGAAAAAAACAAAAATCAAATAATATGGTGAAACGGACCGAAAATAATAATAAAAACTTGCAAACCAAAGAGAATAAAAATCTACAAACACAAAAACAAAACGGTACAGAAGAAACCAAAAGGGTTAATGCAGAAACTACACAGCAGAAACAAATAATAAATAAAAGAAGAATAACTATGTTAAGCACTAACAATAAAAATGGAATGATGTATGAGATGTTAAATAAAGATTATGAATTTTGCCATTTATGTTACCCAAGTGGTAATTTGGATGTCGTTTTGGCAAATTTGGAATCAAACTTGACAGACTTCACCTACAACGATTACTGTATTCTGATGGTTGGTTATGAAGAGTTCAATAGTACTTTTAATTATTTTGATCTAGTAGACCAAATCAGGCGTGTTGTTCTACGCTGCCAGCATACTAATATCATAATTTGTACTCCGACTTACAAGCTTTCACCTAATGCAATGATGTACAATTGTAGAGTAGAGACATTTAACGAAATTTTGTATTTGGATAATTTAAAATTTAACTATGCATTTATTTTAGATAGCAATAGAAATTTGACATGTAATTATTCTAATTTTTATAAAAAAACTGGTATTATTAATAATAACGGTATAAGGATTATTTTAGGGGACTTGCATGATAAAATTATTGACATAAATACTAACTATTATAAAAACGTAACCTTTAATGACATGAACTTAAATAATTCTCCTGATAAATCTGACATGCTAAATAATAAGAATATCAACCAAAACATAAATTTTTTTCGTGTTTAATTCAATATACGTGCTCCACCAAAATATTAACGGCTTAATCTCAAAATGTGATTTGTTGCAGATTAACATAGAGTCGCTGAAAGATTGTAACAAGTCGGTTGATGTTGTTGCTATAACGGAGCATAACATGGTGGCGGGTGATGAATCTTACATCTCTTTGCAAAACTATACAGTAGCGTCATATAATATGCGAAATAATAGAAGTGGAGGCAGTTGCATACTTGTAAAGAGTATTCACGAACATATTAATGTTAAAAAAATTGTAGATTTCAGCGTTGCAAATGTGGTGGAGTGTTGTGCCGTAGAATTGGTACGGCTGAACATTGTTATAGTGTGCATATATAGGGCTCCTAAAAACACTCAACATATGCTTCATACGTTTTTCAACATTTTAGAAAAAATTCTTAAATATTTAACTTTTTATCGTTGTAAACAAACTATTATTTGCGGGGATTTCAACATCAACGTTTTGAGTAATAACGTATCTGTGAAAACCCTTATTAATATGCTGAGTATTTATAAATTTAGGATGCGAATACGTGAACCGACTAGATTGCAGAGCGGGACCTGCATTGATAATATCTTAGATAATTTTCCTAACTGTGATGCCACTGTTTGCGATTTTGCTCTATCGGACCACACTGCTCAACTTGCTACATATAAAATTAAGCAAGCTTGTATACGCCCATTTTGGTACAAATTTAGGCGAGACTACTCTAAAGAGAATGTCGAAAAATTTAAGGTTTGTCTTAGTAATCTTAGTTTTTCTTCAGTCTATAATATGAAATTTACCAATGAAGCTTTCGATGAATTTATTGATATATTTAAATTGTTTTATGATTTGTGCTTTCCCGTTATTAAGGTAAAGATGTTTGTTCTCAAAAGACCACAATGGGTCAGCAGAGGTCTGAAGCGTTGCTCCAGACGGAAGAGACAAATGCTTTGGAATTTTAGGAAGCATCCAAGTGAAAAAAACCGAGACATATATAAAAATTATTCAAAACGTTTAAAAAAAGTAATTAACAAAACACAAAAAGCACAAAACACATATAAAATAAAAACATCGGACAATAAAGGAAAAACAATGTGGGGAATAATTAAAGATCAAAATAAATGTGTACCAAAAAATATAATAACACAAATTAAATATAATGACATTATTTACAATGAACCCCATGACATATCAAATCTATTTAATATATTTTTTACAAATTTAAATGACATTGAATGTAGTAGTAATATAACATATTGTAGAATTGATAATTCAAGTGGTGATGGGAAATCAATGTTTATGAGACCAACTTCTTTTCAGGATGTTGATAAAATAATTAATAACCTCAAAAATAAAAATAGCACGGGATATGATTCTATCACAACAAAAGTCGTCAAGTCAGTCTCTCAGATTATTGCACCAGTTTTGTCATATCTAATAAATATGAGCATAGAAAATGGAATTTTCCCCGATAAGCTCAAATTTACAATAATAAAACCACTTTTTAAAAAAAAAGACAGGGAAGACATTAGTAACTACCGTCCAATTGCACTGGTACCGGTGTTTTCAAAGGTATTTGAACGAGTTATATATAATAACATTTACGCTTTCTTTGAGACAAATAAATTGTTTGCTGCGGAACAGAACGGTTTCCGCAAAGGATTAGGAACGAGCAGGGCAATATATGATTTTCTACTGCAAATAATTTTAGGTAGGGATACCAAAATGTGCATGTCTGGTGTATTTATGGACATGTCCAAGGCTTTTGATAGGGTTAGGCATGGTCTTCTTTTAAGTAAATTGGAATCTTACGGAGTCAGAGGAGTGGCTTTAGCATTGATAAAATCATATATCAGTAATAGGACTCAAGTGACTCAGGTGGACAGAATTAACGCCAGGACCATGACAAATATAACATATACTTCGAAGCCACTGCATGTGAGAAGGGGTGTTCCACAAGGTAGTATCCTGGGACCCCTTCTGTTCATTATTTATATTAACGATATGCCAAATGCAACAGAAAATAAATGTGTCATATTTGCCGATGACTGTACATTAATTTTTAAAGAAAAAGATAATCAAAGCATAAACTCGGAAATAAAAAAAACTTTGACAAAAATAATAGATTGGCTTACAACTAATGACTTAAAAATTAATTTGGAAAAGACATTTAAAATTAACTTTGACATGAATAAACTGAATAACACTGACATTATAATTGAAAATAGTATACTAAAACATGTAGATAGTACAAAGTTCTTGGGTCTGTATATAGATGGGTCATTGTCATGGAACGTACACACTGAACATCTATGTAAGAAACTAAATTCCCATGCCTATGCGTTATTTAGACTGAAACATAAGGTGGAAATGGAAGCCCTTTTGGCATCATACCATGGGTACGTGGCCTCAGTAGTGAGATATGGAATATTGTTCTGGGGTAACTCTACTGGATCTGAGGCAGTATTTAAATTTCAGAAGAAGTGTATTCGAACAATTTGTGGCATTTATCCCCCTGACAGTTGTAGGCCCAAATTTATAGCATTGCGATTAATGACTTTGCCATGCATTTATATAATGGAGGTGGGTCTCTTCGTACGAAGAAACTCTCACTTATTTAAGACTCTACAGAGTCAACGCCGTAGGAATATATTAGAATATACAAGGTTCAATTATGCCAAGAGCAAAAAAAGTACTGTCGCTATGATACCTGTCATATATAATAAGCTACCAGGTGCCATTAGAAATGCGGACACATTATACGCTTTTAAATTAAGGCTGTCGAAGTTCCTTCTGGATAAGGCTTACTATACGGTGTCTGAATATTTGCATGATCAGTTAGAGGACTCATTATATTTCCATTAAGAATATATATCATAAATATGACATTTTATTTAATTAGATATTATTTTATTACTATTTTAATATTGACATTCTAAATAAAATAATTAATAATGCATGTTATATGACAATTATTATTAAATATATCCTAACCTAGACATGTAATTTTTGACTTTACTATAATTCCATAATCAATTTAATAATATGTATTGCATGTTTATTGTCAATTAGGTGAAAAGCATTCAACAAAATTATGTTAATTTGCATGCCTGATACGGTCGAACACACTGTACCTTATACCATTTTGTAACAACAGTGAATAACGTGTGTTTGCAAATAAAATTTGATTTGATTTGATTTGATTTGATTTGATAGATATATCGTTTATATAAAGTATAAAAAGTAGTGGGCCTAAATGTGAACCCTATGGAATCCCAGATGTTATCTCCCTGTACCTAGAAGTATACCCATCGAGAACAACAACTTCTATTTGCTATGTATGACCTAATACATACCGAGTTGCCAGAGCTTAAAGATTAATGTATTGTGACATATTTTATACATAAGTCTTCGCGAAATCAGTGTACACGACGTCAACTTGACACTTCTCATTCAAAGCATTTAATATAGTTTCCGTAAATAACAACTGATTTTCAGAGAACAATTTTTTGTAATAAATTTCCAAAATGACAAAGCCCAGATATCGGTCTATGGTAACAAATATCGCAGCTCACTGCTCCTTTTGGTATAGGTGTGATCCTAAGTAAATCCTACGTTTCCACAGCTTAGGGAAAACACCTTCACGAATAGACCTGTAAAGTAATATGGATAAAGGTAAAGTAAGACCAGGTGCACAAGAGCGGATAAAAATTGTCCGCGGGATACCGTTGCTTGCTGTGATAAACTTAACATAACTCCAGAAAAATGTCTTAAAATCTTAAGTGAGTGTACCACACTGGGAAAGACTTACCTGTACGAACTGTCTACAATGGTATATAGTTGGCTATTGAATGATTTATAATTTTGTAAAATTCATACATACAATCTTCTATATACAAAAATTGAATAATGCAATCTAATTTATTTGCGACAGTTCAAAATTATCTGAGTATAATTACCATTGTAATAACTGAAAAGTTGCCTAAAGGCTGGTTTTATAGAAAGCTTACATTCAAACTACAATTTAATATGAAATCAGGGTGGTGATTGACTTCTCGTGAGAGAGGTCCATCACTGCGGCCATCAGTACAAAAAATCAAATCAAGTAAGCGCTCCTTACGATTACGAATAGAATTTTGTTGCATAAGATTCGATTATAACATAAAATCAACCAAGGACTGCTTTAACAAATTTTAATGACTTACCCTTTGTCATTTGAGAATGTCCAATCAGTATCATTCATATGAAAGTCGCCACAAAATGAAATAAGTCTGTTATAATTTATTCAATGAATGAATGCCCATATACTCTTGAAAGAATGAATTTTGTTTAATCTATACTAATATTATAAAGCTCAAGAGTTTGTTTGTTTGTTCAACAATCAAATCTCAGACACTACTGGTTCGAATTCAAAAATTCTTTTTCCAAATATGTAACATATTATATAATTTGACGACCTCCGTAGCGCGATCGGTTAGCCGCCGGAACGCTAATCGTGAGGTCCCGGGTTCGATTCCCGGTGGAGGCAGAGTTAAGAACTACGTTTTTTTACTGCTTTCCAGTCTAGTCGTTGATTATACAGGGTGGCGCATTCAAAACGGTTAGTATGGGAAAGTCTGAAACTATAAGAGATACGAAGATTTGTTCTTAGGAACCATGTCACCGATTTTGATAAAAATAAAAACTGCATTCATACTTTCTTTGAAAAAACAACTGTATCCCGTACGGGAATCGAACCCGGTAGCTTTAAAAAAATAAATTGGCCCTTTTCACTTTTTCTTTTTAAATATCGATTGTGTAGGTCTTAAGCTGTAAATGTCTTTATGAAACATGGTGTCGAAGAGGAAAAAAATGCATTGTTTTGGCATACTTTAGTTTATCATAGTAGGTTATCTAAGTGACCACCGTTGTTTTCAATACAATATTCAACACGTTTAGGTAACGATCTTACTATTGAATTTTGTATTTTCATGTGGTGAATTTGCGTTACAATTGACTTTATTGCTACTTTTAGATCTTCAACGGTGTCATAGCTTGTCTTGTTAAATTCATCCTTAACGTAATCCCACAAGAAATTTTCTAATATGGTTTAACATGTCACTTTAAGTAGAATTTTCAGTAGATTGTTAGTTTTTGATTACTGTAGATAACAAAACTTCCTTAAAGGATTAATTATAACATGCTAATGCTACATGATATGGTGTATGTAACAAGTAGGGAAGTACAAAACATAAACAGCAGTAGTGAAAATTTTACATTTCTGTTGAATATTGTTACGGTGTATGTAAACTACTATGATAAACTAAAGTATGCCAAAACAATACATTTTATTCCTTTTCGACAACATGTTTCATAGAGACATTTACAGCTTAAGACCTACACAATCGATATCTAAAAAGAAAAAGTGAAAAGGGCCCATTTATTTTTTCAAAGCTACCGGGTTCGATTCCCGTACTGGATACAGTTGTGTTTTCAAAGAAAGTATGAATGCAGTTTTTATTTTTATCAAAATCGGTGACATGGTTCCTAAGAACAAATATTCGTATCTCCTATAGTTTCAGACTTTCCCATACTGACCGTTTTGAATGCGCCACCCTGTATATGCTATATATGTATTTATCTATGTATAATATGTATATATTTCTCAAATATACGTTGACTAGTACCCTTAACACAATTCTTAAATGAACTTACGAAGGGGCTAGTTCGATTCGTGTAATAATGTCCAAATATTATTATTTATTTGATTATATTAAATTTGTTTTTTAATATATATAATTTATATCACAATTTGTGAACTTCAGTAGTGAAGTAAGTGAGAATATGGGTTAAAATAAATTAACAAGCAATTTAATGTATGATTGCAGGAGGGCGTCGACGCAGCGTTGGCGAGTGCTGGGCGGGCGCATGGTGTGCGCGCACGAGGCGCTGGCGGTGACGGCGCCTTGTGACCCGCCAGTGGCAGGCAGCACGGTGCTGCTAACGTTAGCGCAGGGCGGTTCGCAGGTTCCTCGCACGCAGAGCGTCCGCTGGCGGCCCCTGCGCCCTGGCTCAGGCCATTTGCTTGTAGAACTGCTGCGCGATGGACCGACGGCAGTGGTGCGGGTCAGTGACCGGCTCGCTACCAACTCGAGTCCTTCTTCCGAGTTGCAACCTGTGTCCGCGTGGGAAGCTCATGTCGAACTCAGCTCAGTCGGCTTTTCAATCCTAGGCGAATCGCCACCCGAGGAGCTGCTCTACGCGTCGTTCCGAAGAGTGCGCGCTGTTGCCGCCGTCGACTCAGGCGGTGCTCGATTTGAGGTGCGCGTGCAGGAGTTGCAGGCGGACAACCAGCTGCTCGGCTCACCCGAACCTGTACTGCTTCACTGCCGGGCCGAACGAGAACACAATGCACCCGCGTTGCAAGCACTGGGCGAGGGGCAGCGGGGTGAGGAAGGTTGGGTGCGACTGCGGCGGATGTGCGTCGCAGTCGCCCCGCTCAGTGTGCGCCTAGAAGAACGCTCGTTGCTCAAGCTGTGCCTTTGGACGGAACGCGCCAGGGCGCACATGGATGGACCCCAACCGGAACCAGACGAGAGCGTGGTGGCGGCGTGCGGGCCGGCCGTCGCAGCTGTCGACGAGGAGAGAGAGGGCGTTTGTGTGGGAGAAGTGCGCGTGGACGTGGCCCCGTTGCGTCTGTCGGTGCGTACGGCGGGCGGCCGGGTCGAGCCAGAACTGGCGGCCCTAAAGCGGCGCATGGAGCTCACGTTGGTGAAGTTCGAAGAGGCGGCGATCGAATTGGAGCCGTGGGTGGCGAGACACGTGTTCCTCTCGAGCGCGGCGCTCGGGCGTCGGGCACTTGAGCACTTCCGCGAGCGACTGCGATGGCAGGCTGCTCGCATCTTGGGCGCCGTTGACTTGCTCGGCAACCCGCTCGGTTTCGTGGCCGATGTCTCAGAGGGAGTTTCTGGATTGTTGCACGAAGGCGACGTTGGCGCTCTGCTAGCGCACGTGACGCACGGACTCTCAGATTCTGCGGCCAAGGTGTCCGCGTCGCTCGGCGACGGATTGGAGCGCGTGCTGGTAGACGAAGCTCACGGCGAGACCCGGCGGCGGATCCGTGCAGTCGGCACCGATAGCGGTACCTCCCACCTGTCGGCAGGGCTGCGTTCGCTGGGGCTGGGCTTGTTGGGCGGTGCCACTTCGCTTGTGAAGCACTCGTATGAGGGTGCGGCCGCCGAGGGCCTCCCGGGTCTTGTCGCTGGCGTGGGCCGCGGCCTCCTCGGCACCTTCACCAAGCCCGTCATCGGCGTGCTGGACTTTGCTGCAGAGACCGCTAGTGCAGTACGCGAGAGTGCGCGCAGAGCAGAGCGACAGCCGCCGAAAAGAATGCGCGCCCCGCGGTGTCCGACGGACGCGCGTGGCCTTCTGCGGCGGTACTCGGCGTACGCGGCGGAGGGGCTGGCGCTGCTGCATCGGCTGGTGGGCGAGACGGGTGAACGACTGGTGGGGTACCGGGTGGTGCGCGGGCCGCCGCACGACATTCGCGCGTTGATTTCGTCGCGTTTCGTCCGCATCGTGACGTGCAAGGAGGGCGCGCCGCAGCTGGTGCTGGAGACGGCGCTGGGCGCGGTGGTGGCCTGCGCTGCGCTCACCGGGGAGCCCCATGAGCCTCACTACGTGGAGCTGTGCGTGGGCGCGGAGGGCGGCGTGCGGCGGCCGCGGGTGCAGTGCGACTCGGCGTCGCTGGCGCACTGGCTGGCTGCGCGCGTGCAGCTGGCGCGTCGCCTGCACCAGGAGGAGGCACACGCGCTGCTCCCCTCTTGACGAAGCTCACTTTACTAAAGTTGTTATTCCTTTGTTATAGTCATTCCTAGAGCGTATTTATTATAAATTATTGTCTAGTTATTGTGTTTTTTATTATTGAATACGCTATGACACTCACACTCGAACCCTGGATATACAGATTTATACATATATCAATAGTACCTGCACGGGTTTATGTCCCAAGATACGAAATAAATAAATGGAAAAGTTATATTACGATAACAATTTATTTTTCATATAATTATATGTATCATCACTACATAAAAAATTCACCAAAAAAATTGTCCATCCTCGTGAAGTTATTATATTTTTACAAACAATTAGTTTTTAACTGACTAAATATGTTTTCGAACAGAAACAACGTCACACGCGTCACAAGATTACTCATTAAATTTATATGTTTTAAATTACCATCTAAAAACATCGCATTAATTAACTTTAGAGATCCTTAAAATACGGAGTAAGATTAAATAACATTTATTTTGCATTTTTCTACCAATTAGAAAGGCAAGATTATCTTCTGACTAACAGCTATATTCGTTCATAACTGCTCTACACAAAGTTTCAACATAATCAGATCGGCAAGCATTATTTTAATGATAAGTTAACCACATAGGAGAAGTGGACAAAATATTTGGCATACAAAAGTGGTGGTGGCACTATTTTCTACGAGTCCTGTAACGCAAGGCGATCATGGCTAGCACGTGGAACACGGTGTAGAGGACCAGCAGCGCGGTCACGTCCAGCCACAGGCGGCTGCTCTCGAAGTCGTACACGCGCAGCACTTCTTCCCCAGAACTGATGCAGGGCGCTCCGCTCTCGTTCAAGTCGCACGCTGAAACGCAAAACATCCATCGCTACAAATTGAACAGAGCTTTCATGTTATAAGGAGTGGATGATAATTAAATTGAACTTGACTAGGATCTAATATTTTTATAGTGATATAACTATGTATTTATACAGAGTAAATGGAAAGTATAGATGTAAAGATAATATATGCAGACTGGGATAGCTGATCGACTATTGGATACATACAAAAATGCAATTGGAAGTTGAGTTACTTGCTTTCTGATCTCTATTTACGCTGAAAAACTTACTAATGTTTTGCACCCCGTTCCACTGCAAGATACTCATGGCCTCGTTCGAGTACATCACCCAGGACACGTGCCGGATCCAAGAGATGTACACAGGAATTGAACTATATAATTACGAAGAGCATTAGATAATAAAAATAGATAGTAAAAATATAATAAAAATTTAGATAAAAATCACTAATAAGACGACTAAATAAAAAACTTACCTAAGTTTCACAAAGAGACCTGAAGTTAACATCAAAGAATAGTCGAACGGCACAAGGTACGCAATCGCAACAGGCATCGAACCAAAAGCGCAAGAGAAAAAGGAACCTGAAAAACATACAAGCGTCAATCCACTAATCGTATTAAAAAGGCCTATTCTTAGGACACGCAGTATTTGATGTTATAGTAGGTAACCAATTACAATTTCAAAAGTTTAGAATACCCATGAAGGTCTACCATTGATAATTATCAATAAATATAATTATTATGGAACACCTCTTAATAATTATAATTATTAAGAGGTGTTCCATACATACATACACATCACGCCTGATTTCCTGTAGAAGGGGGAAGGCAGAGATCACGGATCCCCATTTGTCGTGATCCTGACAAACCACTTTCACTTCATTGACACTCATACATCTTCTCATACATACTCGGCGGTTATACGTACTCCTAACGTCACCCTTTTTAATATAGCGTCTATCTAACTGACATATGTCTTATTGAGTCGGCCCTACGTAACCGCCCTTCCACTTCACTCACATATATTCCTTTTGTCAATCTGCTATCATTCCGCATAACATGTCCAAACCATCGAAGCATGCCTTTTTCAATCTTAGTCACTACATCTTCTAGATATGTGTGTTCCAATTGTAGATATGGAATAAAACCATTAGTACATACCGCACGCAATGGCGACGTTGAGCACCAGGATGGACAGGAGCACAGTGAGCCCGAAGGCGTAGAGGCTGCTCCTCAGGCCAGCGATGCAGTACACCACCAGCGTGAACAGCATCGGCTCCACCACCAAACCTGGAAACTGAAATATACATTTTGTACATGCTGCCGTTCTTTTATCTCTGTCAGACTGGTTCTAACTATCGTGGATGTAATAGATTTTGGTGACATACTAATAGTTCACTAGATATGTAGAATGGTAACTTGTAGCGTTTTAGTTATTGTGGAAAGTCATATTTGCAATCAATATAATAAATTATTTGATCAGAATTAGTTTACTAACAGCGGCATACATGACTTTACACGTCTAATAATTCTTACCATAGCGATCATCCTGGCCACATAATACAAGGGCGTGTTGTATAATCCAGCTCTCAGTTCCCGCTGCAGCAGTGGAAACTCCTCAGGGAACATGTTGAGCACAGAGTACATCGGGGAGAAGGTGTTCTCGGCGATGATGATGAAGAGGGCGCCCTGCACGTCCTGGATCCCCGCTTGGGTGAGCCTGGCGGTGCCTAAGAAACATAGCCCTGCTGTTAGGGCTATGGCCTGCAAAGAAAAATATAAGCAGGCTGAATCGCCGAAGGCAACCGGGGTATCTGTAGTTGGGTATTATTATGAGCAATTACTTTTGTCATAGTTCACAATAACAGGCTAAATGTGATGAGTCTTTGGCATTATAGTGAATGTGTTAATTTTTCTTATACCAATTGTTTTTTATACACATACACGTCAAGCCCCTTTCTCTGCAGCAAATACCTGCTGAGAAAATGGATCCATTGATTTAGGTAATTGTTTTTATATGTTACAATACGCTAAGAATTGTATATATAATCCTACGTATAATAAGTATATACATACTTACCAACTTCTGCAATATCCTAAGCAACTGCACCCTGGGGTCTCGCACTATAATTATCAGGTACCTGTACACTAACCACACCAGTTTCGTCAAGAAGAAGGGCGGCCTTAAACTGTCCCTTGCATCTAACCTTGTGATCTGTAAATTTCAAGAATACGCATGATATGAGTTATATCACACATACCTCTTAGTTTCGTAAAAGAATTTTTAATATCAAAGACTTGTCAGATACCCACCACATCATTATCAATGAGGTGCAACTCCAAGTGGATCTCCATGTCTAGCTCCTTGGCAGCGTCGCTGACGGCAAAGCGGTCGCAAATGCTCTTAATCGCCTGCCTTGAGGCAGATTCTGAGCCGGGGGTGAGAGCTAGGATCTTTATGAAGTAGTCTGTGGGGTTGTAAGTGATAGGGCAGTGGTAACCCAAGCTGGAACAGATCAAATACAAAAGAGTTTATGACGGGACATTGTATCCCGAGGAATTAATGTAAGGTAAATTTTGACTATATTCCTGTAATGAGTACATCCGTGGCTCCACTATAGGCAAAGAAAACTCTCCGTAGCAACAATACAACTTCCTTGGTGCATACGGTCTATTATGCTATCAGTATAAGTCCCGCTCGTTTCGGTCACTTTGGTCTCAATTCTCCAATTCCGGTATGGGTAACTAATACATAGGAAGGTCATCTATTTCAGCAGTAGTTCGTATGATCGTATATCTAGGTATTGATACCAACAGCGATGAAGAGCAAGAATTAATTAGCCGTTGTTACTAAATAACATTTTTTATGAATAAGTTAGTGCTTAGCCGAATCCAAATAATTATGTTATTTCTATTGTGAATATATTTATTTATGTCTCCGACAAATTTAATAAGATCTCTCTAACGTTTGAGCTACATTCCTTAGAAAGTTAAAAAAATAGTTAACCTTTCAAAAAACGCAAGCGCCCCGCTAGCGTTTCCAGCGTACGCTATCCTCCCTTCAGCCAATAAGACCAGCTTGTCAAACAAAGTCATCAGCTCAGAGGAGGGCTGATGGATGGTGCAGATCACAGTCTTGCCCTGTTGCGCGCTGGACCGCAGTAAACTCATCAGCTTCTGCGCGGACGAGGAGTCCAAACCAGTCGTCGGTTCATCGCAGAATAGAAGGCCTGGATCTGTTAGGAGCTGGAATCATTATATTAAGTTGAAGTCTTGCTTAGGTGCAAATAAATATATGCATTTTTCACTCATCTTGTAACAGACAACTTACTCGTACAGCTATGAGTTAATGACATCTATTTAATAATACAGAAGGAATCTGTCATTGATATTTCGTACTCATTTCTTCAAAACCCCAATAACTACGCTAAACTAGCTAACCAGATATTATCTCCTTTACAACTATGGAATGGGAATGACGGTTGATTTGGATTTTCATCAACGTAATATTATCAATTTCCCTTACCTCAGTAGCAAAAGACAGTCTCTTCCTCTCTCCCCCCGACAGGGTCTTGTGTCCGTCCAACCCACCGATCCTGGTGAACCTGGCTCTGTAGAGGGCCAGCTGCCGCAACAGCTGGTTCACGCGTCTTTTCCTCGCCAAGCTGGTCGTCCTGCGATCCATCTTTAACCGGGACTAAAAAATATATGTACATAATTTATTGGAAGGATATCGAATGTTGGTAGACATATTCGGATAATTCTTTATAAGGTCAGCACCACCACCACCTGATCAAATCCTTCAACCTGATCAAAAAGTTACTTCCCAAGATTCTGTGCACCCTAAAAGGAATAAAAGGTGTGTGTTTGTATTTGATTACCATTATCATCAGATGTTCCATGACAGTGAGGTTCTCCACGAAGAGGTCGTCCTGGTGCATGAACCCTGACTCCTGGTGCATGAAGTCTCCCACCAGCCGCCCGTTCATCCGCACCTCGCCGTCCACTATTGTGCCCACTAACAACAAAGGAAACTTGGTTCAAAGCTCTTATACATTATGACGGCCAGCATTCTAAGCAAGGCTACTTACCAGGTAAACGATGAGCCAATGCGCACATTAATGTAGATTTGCCTGCACCACTGAAACAATCATAATTATATGTTTAAAATAAATATTATTCGTGAATGTGTATTATTGCGCCAAAACAATTTATAAATAGCGCTAAAGTAATTGAGCGGTAGATTTTAAATGCTATATATGTGTTATGTTATGTTCATATTTGATTTTGTTATAACCGCATAACAAACATGTCATCTTGTATGTAATTTAATACTGAAGACCCAAAGTTGACATCTCAATCTAATGTATCTAAAAAGAGCTGTCTCCCACGCCTCGAGTTATGCTACCGAATTACAATTGTGGTTTGTGAAGTTCCATGGTCCATGTGTTTTTGACGTACTTTTAAAAGTTTTTATACGTGGTTTTACAATGTCACTGTGAAACTGAACTATAATTTATGCCATGAAAAAGGCAGGTGTTCTTAAAATGTATTATTATCTGCCCAAAAAATTTATATATATCGTAGGATGATTTGATGTTTCGGGTTTTTGCCAAAAACCTAGGCAATTTGCGAAAACACGGATAATTAGACAATGGTGATCAACTATTACAAATTCGCTTCTGGCACTTCGCCGCCCATTGCCGCGGCACGCTTCGCTCGGCTCGTTCCTTGTTTATCTTATACTAACCTAACCTATTATATTAAGATTTCTGTTGATAGGTAACATAAGGATAAGGACAAGAAATGATCAACATTGTCTAATTATCCTTGTTTTCGCAAAATGGCTAGGCTTTTTGCAAAAACCTGAAATATCAAATCATCCTGCGACACATACTCTTTATACAATTATTTTTATAAGTACCACGTAACTTATACAATTGTTTTTAGTCAAAGAATGTTGGTATTTCAGCTCAGCTACATTGGTTTAGCAACGAGGGCGAGGTGTAACTGTAAGGCGGCGATTGGTCGGTAACTCGATAGGTAGCCTAACAAAAGTGACAACTGGCAGCAGGGTAACCGGACACCGATATTCTGACATACTATCGGCCGCCTTTCCACTTCACAGAAGGTATTTTCTATGAAAAGCGTTGTTGACTATGCTGTGAAAATTCACCAAAGGAATATGTTATGCATTATGTAATTTAGCGCTGAATAGGACTTTTCAAATCGTAGAGTTATAGCTGAAAGCGTGAAGGCGATACGTTAACATGGGGTCAAGCAAGTTATGATGTAATCGACACTTACCTAGGTCCCATTAGGGCAACGAGTGACCCCGGTTTTGCTATTCCACTAACTGAAACCAAAAAGTAACTTATTAATTCAAACAATAGCGGAAGATGTATACTAAGTTAAAATGGACATGATATGATAGTTGACAAAATATGTTAAATAAATGGATAATAGCGCATAACTATATTTTATCAAAAGTATTTGTATTACTACCAACTTTGCAACAAACAACAAAAACTGGTGAAAAGGGAGATCAAAAGTTATTTCTTTTAATTAATTTTGAAAGTAAACATATATTTCTTACCATTATTTACAAGTCTTTTTAGTTTTCCATCAGTCTGCTTAACATGAACACTAAGGTCTCTCCAGACGAGGGTGCAGGGGTTGGTGTCGCCCCTGCTGCCCAGCATCTCCTCCACTTCAGGGTAAAGGTGGTCGAACTCCTTCCCACCATTGTCTACCATCGTCTGGTCACTTGAGGCCAGTTCCTGCAACAAAGGCGAATAAATTATTGCCTAAAATTTCCAAATGGTAATCAAGGTCAAGCATATGCGATATTTTTTTCAACAGAGCACGCGAGGATCTAGTGATTGCCATATCTGTCCTAATATTTTAATACTTATTTGATAGGTGTTTCATTAGATGTACAGTATAATGACTTGTCCGTAATTATCGTTAATTCACTTAATATTATGTTTTTTTTGCTGTGTGTGTCAATAACATTAAAAAGTGGAGTCGATAATAAACGTAAATGCTTAGACGTGTGAACTTAGGAATAAATATTTTGGCTAGTTATTTGCGGCATATCTAATGTTTGTTGTTATAATTAGAATTTATTAAGTAAAACTTAATAATATACTGTAATGAATTACGTCGAATCCACTAAATTCATACCAAACATGACTGAAAGAGTTATATATAATTATTGAAAAGTAAACCATTTTTCATATAAACATTTTAGATTTTAACACAGATAATGTTGGTAATATTTCCCTTTTAATAATTGAGATACATATGACATTTAAGTGCTTGTTGATTGCAAAATAAATTATGCCATCACATTTTAACTACGAACCTCGGTGAATAAGTATATGTTTATAGATATGTAATTACTGTGAATTAAAATCCATCGCAGGCGTGACCACAAGTTGATGCAACGCCTACAGGGCTGAACTGTTTTAGCATCTTATTAAATCTGTTCATTAAAATAACTGGTTACTGATAACGTACGCGATTATTAGGTATCGCGAGGTTCCATGCAAAGTTACCTACTACATTTTGTAATATGCAATTTAATGGTGTATTAGTTAAATGGTGCCTTATAATGGATTCTAAGAATAATAGATTGCTCCTTATTATGCAATCTTTTAGATAAATAATGCAGCACACCCATGCCCCTGTTGTTTATGTTAAAGCCAGCATCCTGGGTGGTATAACATCACAATATGAACACCTGTTTACTGAAAATTTGCTTTTTCTTGCTCATGGCTTCTACGAACGAAAATAAGTTACATAATAAACTCGTACATTCGCGATTGGTTACGAGGGGACCTACAATAAAGAATCTCTTTATACTTACAAAGCAATGAGTCTTGTGTGTCCGAACGTACATTTTCTCACAATATCTTCCTACTCCAAGAGTCTTTATGTTAACTTTCACCTAAATGCTATTTGGATAATATAGGATATATAACATTAATTAAACTTCATTTTTGAGGTTTATTCAGCAGCTTCATTGGCACAAATCAGAGGTTTTATTATATTGTTTGCCTCTGTTTAAATAAACGTCGTGTCAATAACTTATATTTTATTTCCCAATTTTGAGTATGTTTTCATGCATTCAGGATCTGTAATATAGGATCTGTAGCTCATACTAGTATACACCACAATAATCATACAAATCTAGTAAATAGAATTATTATTAATGAAATACAGCGTTTTATATCAAATTCAGCCGCATTTCAGAGCATTAACGCTGATTTCCATGATAAGTGGCTGCATACCTGTACAAGTAGCCATCGATTACTAATTAAAAAATTGACAGATCTGTAGTTACTGATCCGTAGAAAATTAGGTCGGATCTATTAGGCTTTGTTATAGATCATCTAGATCAACTCTGGAATCGGAATGTATATTCATTTATTGATCTATATATAATTTCAAGAGTTTTTTACTTTACCTACTTTCGCTTTTGTTTTATGACTTGGCATTGTAATTTGATTGCTAAATGTTCTTTTAACGCACGCAGTGGTGGCCTATAATTAAGGCAGCACTTACCTGTATACATTTAAAACATGGTTTTTGTAATGTGTTGTGTATATCGTTGGTTGCCTTAAAGGAATATAAATAAATAAATAAATAAACATATTATTATCTGTTTTCATAGAGGCAAGATAAGTTTTATGAGTTAATAAAATTTCCTTGTCACGCTTTTGTCTTATACAAGTTAAATGTTAAATTAACAAGTTTATAATCCGTGATCTCTGCATACCCCTCTACAGGAAATCAGGCGTGATGTGTATGTATGTATGTAGGTAGTAAGTAAGTAAGTAGTAGGTGCCAGTTACGGATATTTAATTAAAGTTGTAAAGCCAATCGGTGCTATAGTTATAATAATGCTAGTGCAATACGACATATTTTTTAAAACTACGAGTACTACGCAAAAAAAAGTATTGCAGAAGATTAAATAATAATATTATTTATATTTTTTTTTTTACAAGTAACACTAACTATCACTATACGTTTGATAATGATATTAGGACGAAAAATGAATGCTTTAGCTACTATATAAGTTAACCTTCAAGTAATATTACCACATTTATCATTATTTACTTTATTTACTTATGATGAGTTATCAAAAAGAGAGCAACGGAAGTAACACTTTTCGTTTAATTGCCCATTTTACTTAATAGAGCCTGCATTGAATTTATTAAAAATACTTTGTAGCGAATAACTTTTGCGAAGTTTATTCATTGGTATATTACTTAAGCAACTTATCATCAATTTTTTTTAAACAAACTTACATGTTTGACTGTATATTTTAAATATATGGTTAAAAATTATAGGCATAATAGTATAGGAAAATAAACAATAAATACACTTACAATAGCTTCATCTGCGATAGATTGATTAGAGGAGCTGTTCACTGAACCTGTTTTAGACGTTGCCTTGACACTCAAATACGCTTCTGATTTTTTCTTACTCATACTGGCACTTTTACTTAAAAATATTTCTAATACAACTATATAATTTAACTCGAATTCATGGCAGAATCGCTCAGTGCCGCGGCGCGGTACACGGCAAGTTACGGTAGTAGTCTATTGTGTGTGACATTAGCCGTATTTGTAAGAGTAAGATAGATAGTTGGAAAGAGATAACGACGCGTGCTTGGTGTCGCTTCAATTATGTGTGCAAAATGAGGTGTTGGGAACTCCTTGATAATTATGTTTTCTAGGTAAAAAATGTTTTTTTCCAAAGTATTTTTAAAAGGAACATTTTGGTTTGAGTATGTATAAAGCACATAATATTTAGTAACTTTTTTCACAAGAGGGCAAATCTATGGAAACTACAATTAACTTTTTAGAAGCTTTTCTTTAGCAAATTAAGGCCCATAGTTAATAAATAATCTTAAAGGGATCGAACAGAATGGGAATATGTTATATTATATAAGCCTCAAACAAACAATATATTCCGTAGATCAACACGTTAAGCGATTCGTTACCGAAAACATGGGCACGTGGGGCACACAATAGGATGTGCGCCTAATTTTCTTTAAAAGTGCATTTTTAGCAATGAAGTTCAAGAACCAGTTCAATTATATCTAAATGCGGCTAAAACGGTGCGTAAAAACCAGTTGTGCAGCTCGGTAAATGTGGTGTAACAGTGTCAGGCGATGGTGAAACATATTCCCGAATCTTTTAACAGGATCAATTTGTGACGCGCGAGATGATGGATGCTGTGAGCTCTTCACAGGATGTGATACTTAAGATTGCACTTTCTTCGATATTGATCTTTATTGGTGATTATGTGAATATGTAGCTCGTGTTAGGAACACAAGATTGCTGAATTCAAGGACATGGTGCAGTTGTCACCTGTATTTGTAAATATTAACTAAGTTAAATAATTATTAACTTAGTTACAGTTATTTTTGGCGTTCTAATTATAATTAGAAGCCACGAACCATGAATCTTCTTCTGGATAAAATAGTCGGCCTGGATACAATGCTACTTGGCTAAGAATTATTAACTTTCTATGTATCTACGAACATGAATATGCAACTACATCCAACAATTGACTTATTACAAAACGTAGGACGTTTAAAGTAAAACTAAAAACTGAACTATGCAAACAATTTAATTTCGATTAATACCGATCAGTTATCAAACTCTCATGCTTTTTTAAGTAATGGTATAATAATTAAATAAAAGAAGATTGAATATGAGTAATTTATTTTTTACTCATACCTAATTGTGTTAACCGCAAACTACTTGATATTAATTCAGGCTATCTTACAAGTAAGGCGCCGGCGACAAGTTCTAAGCTAATTACCAATTAAGTGAAAATCCAATTAGGGGGCGATTTACTGATTTTTGGTTACCATGCCGATTTTAGACTAAATACGTAGAGCTTCGTACAAGTTGCGGGCTGGTATAATAATAATGCAAAATCTTACTTGCGGTATGTAAGATAATATTAAGGGTTCGTTTATCTTAGGTGCCGTGTAAATTGATGCCAAAACCTGTCAATAATTGTACTATATCTGACTCCAATATACATTTTTGGCTAATATTTATTATTTATAAACATAATCAATTTATGGTTGTGATAAAAAATAAATGGGTATCACATCAGTACGAGGTAAAGAGTTCGCCAACTGACATCAACACCACAGGTGGGCCATGGGCAGAGTAATGAAACGTCCAGATGAAAAAGGATATGCACAGGATTATCAATTATTGCATTCCACTTTTCGTACCACAAGCTCAAGCAATCCATACAATTAAACAGTGTAAAGCGAATTCATCACATAAGATAGTAGATATCTTTAAAAGGCACGTATAGGCAATACGAAATTTGTTATATGTTGACTGTTGTATGAAAAGTTTTAATGTCCTCTTGTTAAGAATTTACAGTCCTTTGCGACCTACCTAGGTCATTAAATCTTTGTCCAGGCTGAAAGCGATTGTACTCGTGACGAATTAAATATAAGTAACGTGTAACAGCTTACGTATTTAATGGTCTGCTGCTTTCATTAAATTTCACCTATTGGTGGAAACATGGTGGCTACTTTTCTAAGGCTTCGTAGGATGTACCTACGTGAAAACTTCTCATACCTACATACATTTATCAAACGATTCGTTGAACAGAAATTGTAGAGAGTCATTTGTTGATTTATTTATAATAGTTACGTGAGGAATAGTGTGATTCGTGAACATTGTGCAATTATAGAGGATGTAGTAACGAAAATAGAGAAAGGTTGCTAAGGTGATTTGGGCACATGGAGCGGATTAATGAACGTGAACGAAAGGGTTATGAAAGGAATTTATGCAGCCAAAGTGGAAGGTAGATTTGGACGGGGAGGCCGTGTAGAATTTACTCATATAGACATCAAATTGGAGGCAATCTTCTCATGGGGAATGTTCGTTGGATGAAGAACAGAAGAGTTTCCATGAGAAGGTTGATGGGTGTTAGTACAGCAAAAGGGATTTGCCCGGTTCGCTCCAGATGAAGATCAATAGTCTCTGCCTCGCAGTAAAGGCGTGAATTTGTGTATGTATGTATGTTTAAACTACTTTCGCTTTAAGACACGGAGTTTTGCATGTTCATCGAAGTTAAACTACGTTGGGTGAAGTAAGATTGGAATGAATGATAATCTGGGCCATCATGAGATGTTGTTTGTGAGGGAAATATCCTAAGTGAGGTGTGGTGAGGATAAATATATTGTGTTACCCTTGTAGCTAATAGAATCATTCAGTTCAGTTTAAATATCTGGGACTTAATTAGAGCGTAACTAAGCATTCTGTTTATGGTAACACTTAACTGAATGTTTGAGAAAAATGAAGATTCATTAAGAAAAACATATTTTGTCGATATAAAACATTTATTAACAAAATTAAAAAAAAAACAAAAGTCTTATAACTGTAATCCTTACACCTTGTCTATTTTATACATGATACACAATTTTATCGTACTTGAAAATAATAGATAGCCATTAATCTATTAAATTCGACTTTCTAATCCTATGGCAAGAATACATAGCTGCTATTAATATAAAAATAGAATTAATACATATGGTAATATTAATGTTAGTGGTAAAAAATCAAACTACTCACTTAAAAGAATTATTTCAATGTCATGGCTATTAACAGTACAATAATGTTATACGAATGTTATATTTTGCTGGCTTAAGATTTCTAAGCTTCAAGAATTGTTTTCTACCATAATTCTATACACTACACGCGCCGTATTTTGTACACACAAAGATAGACTAACTATGAGCTACATAATATATTATACAGTTCTCTGCTTAGCCTATAAAGAAAGCAACATCATTTTTTTTAATTCTTAAAGATATTATCCAGTAAACAAAGATTAAAGTCTTATATACAAATAAAAGTAGTTTCACCTGACTAAAATGTCTTTATTTTTTTTACATTTTCTTTATATTCGTTAAATAGTGGCACGAAAACTACGAATGTGCTTAACATCCATACATATTACTTTTAATGCATCACAATTGTAATGCTTATAACATTCAGCACCCTACGTGACACGTTAGGCCAGCCATCGTTTTTATTGGCAATATAACTGTCCCTAAAATAACGTTAGTTCTAGAAGTTAAAAATGAGCTCTATTTGGCTCGGCGGGTCCTCCACACCAGAGCTATGTAAGCTAACAAACGGAATCCGATAAAAAGTAGCACCATATTGACGACATCCATTGTGAAATCCTCCTGCAAACAAAATCAGTTTTAATAATAAATATAGAACTTATATTCAGATATCAATCAAAATCATAACACCCTATCAAAGTTCTTTTTATTATGGTTAATTATCTAATATTAAATAATTTTAGTTTGTATTAAGATGTATAATTAATACTCGTATCTCATAAAATTCTTGTAATTAATTAAATGAACGCCGAAATTAATTAAAAACAAAAAACAAGATACTGTAATTTGAAACTACAGATAATTAAAATATTTATTATGTGCTATTTTTTTATCCAATCAAAAGTCCATAAATACGAAGTTATAGATGTAGTAGTTACTTAATATGCCTATATCCAATCCACTCATTCGGAGGTTACCAACACTATAATCTTTTACCTGAGTAAAGCTGAGGGTATCCAGAACGACCTGTCCAGAGGCAGGGCAGGTGAAGTTCTCCCTCGTGCAGGCTATGCTCTCCACGCCAGACCACTGGTTGATGAGCAGCGCCTCGTTGCCGTAGCGGAACCACGACAGGTACGAGATCCAGCCTAGGTACGGTGGTACGGACCTATTACAAAAGGATAGTTATCACATATATAAAGTACATTGCACTTGATTATGATTTAAAATATGAAGCTGTAACTCAAGAGTTGAGAAATTAACCAATTTAAGTTTTGTATTTTTTTGTATTTCTGAGACATTGTAACGTAATAAATGCATCAGCTTTCCACTAAAATACATCGTGAAGAAACAGCGCTGGTATACTTGGTTAGAACACACAATATAATTCGCATAGCTTACCCGGAGTTCAAGAAGAATCCACCGAAAAGCATGAAGGGTATGATGATCGGAGGCCCCACGGAAGCCGCCATGCTAACGCTGCTGCTGGCGCAGGAGATGAGGTATCCTGGGGAGAACGAACTTCTTTTAATAGGTCCATAGGAGATATAAGTGATTTTAAGTTCTTATTGAGTGATTCACTGGCATACCATTATTAATTAATGATTATCGTAGGTATTAATAAACTTGTTCTAATCTAAGATCTATGGGTGTTGTATAACAAAAATACCGCGATTTTATCTGTTGCGCACGTTAAACAACGTGGTGAATGGTTTGTACAAGAAGCGAAACGGTTGGATATTAATTTATTAGATATCACCTAATTATACGATAGATTTTATCAGCACTATCATAAAGTAAACAAAGTTTTCCCATGGATTATTCTAGCACTACTACTAGAAACAGGTATGCTAATGAGTTAGGCTGAATTCCTTCTAATTGATAATATCATATGGACTCGCAATAAATCTAATTTTGTTTATGGCTCTTGCCGTTACTACATTGCGAATACTACTATGTAGTATTTAAATGAGATTTACTTAATGAATCGATTTTGAACGCATTTATTGACATATCATAGAACTACTTTGGATTCCAGTTAAATACGCTTATGCTATTACTGAATTTAGAATATATGCGTTAATTAAATAGTAGTTTTGACATTAAGCGATAGAAGGAAATGTTAGTCATTTGGATATGCTTTTTAAAGAGATGCCTACCAACTCAAATCATCAAAACCTACGAGCATTACAACTGTAAGTGAATGTTCGTGAATATACATAAATGAAAGTGATATCATCGTTGGAAGAGATGCTTGTAGTATTTTTGTATTTATGTCCTTAATACATTATATAATTTCTACAAGTCTCTTATTTGAAAATAAAATAGAGATTGGCGATTCAAGCCCCGTTATATCGATACCACGGCAGCACTCGATGTTCTATGTAAATAATACTAAGCCTAGAAAGTCACGAAACATGAGACCTCGCGGTTTCACTGCTGAAACAGGCCCGCGGTTGGTGGGTACCCACATGTAATAGCTGATTCGATCGATACCACAAATAGACCGTATCGATTAATTAGGACATTTCCTAGTGCTTCCACACCACTAGACTGATGTTGGAACGTCAAGATCCTTGAGGGTTAATTTAGGTTGTTATTAGGCGAACTGGCAACCGTTAAGTTGATTTTCATCTAAAATAAGATATTAATGTGTTGAGTGGTTTTCGTAGAGAGTTCATTGATATGATGTGAAATAATTGTTTGTTTAAATAAAAAAATGTTGACAGACTTTACGGTTTTTGCCACTAAATTGAGATATTTTTCTGACCTACTTCATTGTTTTTCTACCATCGTGTCAATGGGTATACTACCGGTTTCTCTTACTATTTGTTAGTTGACGTAAACAAGTGACGAGTCACAAATTTTATATCTTTAAACAGAATCTAACTTCTTTACATTCTTGGTGGTATATTAAGAATTATTATATGTTTTTTAGTTTTGGGGCTCATAGACAATCTTGTTTCACAAATTCCATCTGAACTGATATCAAATGAATTCTATTAACACTTTAATAATGATATATTGCGTCTTCGAAATTGTTTTCACACAAGAAGGTGTAAAGGGCCACTAATAGTTTTCTAACTCAAAATTCTTGTTACCAGAATTCAAAGATATCCTTCATGTCATAAGAAATGATAAAGGTGATATGGCAATAAAGGACTCTTTCTCACGACGATAATCTTTATGTCAGTGGCAGAGGTCAATTGGAATATCGGTCAACTGAATGGGTCATTCATTTTGCATCGCAGCGTTTTGGGTGCTCGCACTTATATGTGTATGGAAAATGTTTAGTCTTAAATAAAATAACTGGATTCGATCATTGGTTTAAATAGATTATAACCAGCAACCACTGCACCGCGTCCTATTCAGAATGGACTGTGATTTAGCATAAATATTCATTCAGGATTCATTTGGGCGATAAGGTTACAACTATCAATTTTAGATATTTTTCCTATCAAAGTCAAATCAAATGTTTTTATTCAATATAAGTACAAGTACAGTACATTCATTGAAAGTCAAAACATTTGCCTGACACTGGTTGTCTCTTGGCATTGAAATTCTACCGTTGGTTCGGAAGCCCTGGCTCGGAGAAGAACCAACAAGAAACTCCGGCTTTCAGGATTTTTTGCCCAGTGCCAGTTACAAAAACAAATGATGTATAAAGAAACATAAGATTTATACACTTATTAACATAAATTATCTTTGCACATATAGCTTAGATGCACTCATTGCCAACCCTGAGCATCGGCGAGGTAGTCCCCGACCGCGTAGTAAGCGCCCCGGACTAGTCGGCCTCTAACTATAGTCTTAAATTTAGGTAAGGACAATCGCGTAATCCAGTCCGGTAAATGATTATAAAAACGCACGCAATTTCCAACAAAAGATTTCTTGACCTTTTGAAGCCTCGAGGGCGCCACATACAGCTTATGTTTGTTTCTAGTATTAATTTTATGAAAATCACAGTTTCTTCTAAAAATATTTATATTTTTATGTACATAAATGACACACTCATATATGTACTGAGCAACAACCGTCAAAATATCAATTTCTTTAAATTTTTCGCGAAGTGACTCTCTGGGGCCCATTCTGTAAATGCAGCGAACAGCCCTCTTCTGCAAAACGAATATTGTGCTTATGCCATAAGACATAATGCTATGAAAGTAGCTGAAATAAACAATCCTAGCCGTGTACTCGTCCGTATATTCCCGAATCCGTTTAACAGCATATGCCGCGGAACTAAGTTTTTTAGATAAAACGCAAATGTGGTCTCCCCACTGCAGCTTTGAATCTAAAGTTATCCCTAAGAAGACAGTAGTATTTATTTTATCTATTTTCTCATTATTTATTATTAGATTGGTTTCGACACCATTAACATTTGGCAAAGTAAATTTAATACATTTTGTTTTATTATTATTAAGAACTAAATTGTTATATTGAAACCATTGAACTACATCTCCTATCACCGAGTTTATTCCTTGCGACTCATCAATCTTCCTGCTAATTTTAAAGATTAGGGATGTGTCATCAGCAAAAAGGACCGTCCTGCACCTATCTTTAGTTACAAAAGGTAAGTCATTTATGTATACTAGGAAAAGAAACGGACCTAATATTGAACCTTGAGGCACCCCCATCTGGACTGTACGACCCGACGACTGCTCCAAACCAATAGTTACTTTTTGTACTCTATTGCTTAAATATGATTTTATTACATTTAGTGAATTATTTTTAACTCCATAATACTCTAATTTTCTTATTATTATATCATGTCGGACACAATCGAACGCTTTAGAAAGGTCACAGAAGATACCAAATGCATCCTGTGACCGTTCCCAGGCATCAAAAATCCCTTTTATTAGTTCTACACCAGCATCAGTGGTGGACAAACCTTTTGTGAAGCCGAATTGTTTAGAATGTAGTAGTCCGTTCAAATTAAAATGGTACAACATCTGATTTAACAAGATTTTCTCGAATACTTTACTTAATGCTGGTAGCACGGATATTGGACGGTAATTAGATGGGTCCAAGGTACTACCAGATTTATATCTAAAATACAGTTACTATTCTGCAGGTTAACAAAGAGATTGTATGTTTCTCAAACTCAGTCTTATGATAACGGTCCAATAAATAAATTTAAAAAAAAAGCAGGCAATAAATGCAATGCGAGAACATCAGAGTAAATATAAAGTTTATATATGTAAATTATGTAAAATATTAATAAATAACAGCAACTTACCAAACGACGTAGCGACATTGGTGATAAGAGCAGCCAACCCTGAGGCTATGAAGAACCTCTCTGGAGCAGGGTTCAGCCCGATCATGTAGTACGCTATAGTGGTGAAGACGAGGGGTATGGTAGCGAAAACAGGCGCCTCTGCCAGGGTCTTCGACAGGAAGTATACGTCCGCCCTGTACATCCCCGAATGGTGTTCTCTGATGAAGATCGGCAGCTCAGAGCAGAACACCTGTGAGGAAACATTAAATGTACAATATAAATTATATTTCGCATAAGGAAAATGTTCCAGAAGCCCATGAAAGAAACTTAGAGCTGTCTCTTGACACATATAAATTGAACAAATACTTTCATACTTAAATAGGCTGACATAACCATGTATAAATGTTCTAGATGAGAGATTTTAGTAATCAATGCGTTGACGGAAATTCCTACACCCGTACACAACGGAATAGATAAGAATATAGGTTAGTAAATAAGACTTTCTAAAATGTTTTTCAGATTACAACCGCTCTGGCTGATTGCATCACGTGTACACAATCTGGCCTTAATGAAGCAGAGCATTGTAAAGTCTAAACAAATATTTTTGACTCAGAAATGTGAGCTTAATTTGGGTTTTATGTAATAAATTCTTTAACCTTATTATGCACAAACAAAATATTGTTGTTTTCTGCTGTATTTATTTTAAAAATGTATACATAATTAATATGAAGAAAAGTAGTCTATATTTAATTTACTATCGTAATAATATTAAAACTTAATTGAATCTAATATTTGTATGGAGTTTTCCGCTTTTTCATAAAGAATTCTCATACAGTTAGCCGAATGGCTTATTACACTACGACGTCCTTATTACGAGTAAAGTGCGTGCATAACCGTCATGAATCAATTCCTCAGGCTTTATTTCATTTTGCACGTAAACCGGTATGAAGAGCTGCCTGCCGGGTTTATTAATAGCCAGCCGCAACATTTTAACTCAAATCCTTAAGAATGTAATTGCAGGTATGTGGTGATCAATGAAGATAGCACCTTAACGTACTATCAAGATTTTATCAAGTTATGAATACAAAGTATGACTTGCTAGTGGATTGGATATAAAATAGAATGGCAGATATGAGTAAAGTTCAAAGTCAGTTACGGAGGGGTTGCTCTGGTAAGACATATGAAGTGAAAATAGAACGTGCTTAAGCTTGACATCAGGACTATTTAAAACCATCCATAGTATGTATGCGGCAGTAAAATAATATTTTAATAAAATATTTTTTAACATCATAATACTTGTTTAAGCTTTTACAACCATATATTAAACCATAGGAAATTTCCACGTACGGTATAAACGGCCGACTGTTTACTCATAAATCATGAATTCAGAACAGGGTCCTTTGTATTAGCAAGCCGACGTATGTTAACATACATTACTGCTTAATTGGGAGCCATATCGAACGCGCCATTTATGTTTCAATTTAACCATATTGGCTGGTATCTTTAAAACTGATAAGTAGCGTTTTGCATGCAAATATGTGGAGAAAAACGAGAAACCTTTTACTTCACACGCTTCTTGCTTCTTAGTTCCCCAATATAACTTTAGACTTATTCGCGACATTTCATATTACTAATAGTAATTGATTTACTTTTCAATGATAAGCTTACGACAATCGTTTTTAAGATTCTTTCTCTAGATCTTTTTCTTTTCCGCCATTTAGGAATTTGGAACTGGGTGTGCGTGTTTGTTTGACAGCAATAACCATGCGATCTAAAGTGAAAATTAACGGCGAGCTGTATAGACTAATGGAAAACTATTCCATTTTACTTTACTTACATTGATGACGGCAAAAATGTTTTGGAAGGTCATGTTAGTAAGGAACATGAATATCGCTCCGTTGATGTTCATAACGCCATCCTGATCCAGATTTTGTTGGAAATAGATCACTCCAATCAGTATGGACACCATCTGCAAGGAATAACATCGATCTAATATTTGACCAAAGTGGTGAAAGTGATTTCAAAAAAGAACATGTCCAACATCTTAGCCCTATTTTATTTTGTATAATTTAGGGAAGGATTATAATTGCTGTTTTATTTGAATTTTAGCAATACTTTAAATACAAATTATTTTATTAACAAACGTACAGAATAAGATGACAGATGATAAAATAATCCATCTGTAAGATATAATTATTATTTTATTAAATAGAAACGTTAAATAATAATTCAATTTCTTTCTTCAACGTACCACAGTCTGCAGGAATCTAACTTTGATGAGCATAGGCTCCTTGGTGACGGAGAGCCAGGACCTCCAGAGCACGGCTCTGAACTGCGCCCACCACGAGGCCTTGTAGGGCGAGCGGCCACTCCGCATGCTGGCCGCGCCCGCCCAGGCCGCCTCCGCCCAGCCGCCCGCTATTTTGCGCTACCAACAAATAATACAGTTATAACGTCTCTTCGGTCAATTATACTACTATTAACTACTAATACGGTCTACTTGTATTTGTAATGGTCTTCATTTCGATGTTTGTACAGGTGACAAATCATCAAACAAAACACATTTTATTTACCCCTATCCCATCGAGACGTTTTAATGTATACTTGATAGAAGGCAGTTAATTAGCATTTTAAATAAGTTCGAACTTGTGGGTGAGTCACATAAGTCCTATGCATGCTAGATCGCCTCACTTAATTAAGTTCATAATCCACAAACCTGGTACATGACGGCATTTTCCGCTTCGGCTGCGATCCGGCATCCGTTCTCCGACTTGGCGAAGGCCGTGCACACCGTGTCGATGGTGTGCCGCGTGGCCTCCTCGCGTCCCGGCACCCCCGCCAGCAGCTGGATGTAGTGGTCTGCCGGGTTGTAGTTCGTGGGGCACGCAGCTCCAAGTCTAAAGGAGATAGACAAGGTGTACATGGGAAAATATCAATCCATAATTTGAGGTCTCTTGCACCTCAAACTGTCCGTATTTTAAGATTCTAATATATGGAATCATTCAATTCATAATATTAACATCCATAGGACTTATAATGCTTACATAACTAAAGATTAAAGATATACACTAACTCTAGTACGTTCATTAGCATCAACGGAATGGAGAATTTAGTCTGTTGATGGAAACGATCGAGTAAAAATTTTTTGAGTGAAATCATGGCAGATACTTGATACACATTATTATTCATTGGTAATGTTAAATTCGAGGACATAGTACGTCTATACAGAATAAGATAATTTTAATACGTTCTTAATACGTAAAGGAAGTTTCTGTCAGTTTGCATTATAATAAGCAATGCAGTGCAGAAAAGTATGGCTCAACTGTAATGGCCACGCCCTCTGCAGTACTTCAATCTACGTAGGAATCTGAATGAGTGACAATTAAGGTTATTTATTCTAGTATAAATAACTATTATCTCTACTTATCGCGATCGGAGCGAGACTTAATCGAAGATTAGTATTAAAGCGAAGATTTCTATGAAAATAGTTATTTTGTGGCATAATTTATGTACAGGATTGACAAGAAAATTGCTCGTGATTATTGCATTCGATTCACGCGAGTTTTAATGTAAGGTAAGCTAATAAACTCATGATAATCAAGGTATGGTAACCATGGTATATATACTATATTTAAATAATCTACGTCTATATTACTACATACATACGCATACGTTGGGACTTAACATTACAAATTTCCTTGATGTTAAATAATAATAGATATAAATGCACGGACGGAGAATAACACGGATACAAATGAAATTTATCATGATGAAAGTAGATGCTTCAGTTTATCGTGTTAGTAAATATTTGCCTCTGTTCCTCTCGCACTCAATTGTTAAAGTTTCAGCAACTAGTTTATAATGAGATAATGCAAAATATAGTTATCTGACGTCTCAGAGATAGTGAATTATTTACATACAAATGTAAAAGTGTGTTATTTCTTGTGTCTATTTTTAGTTTCTTTATATTTATGTGGTATTTTTATTTTTATGCAATCATCCCATTTAATTATATCAGAACCTAATGCCAATCATATATAACGGAAATGTTTCTCAATTAAAAAACTTACTCTCTGAAGAAGACAGTGGCGTCATCGGGTGAACCGAGGAAGGCTACTCTCCCATCAGCCATGATGAGCAGCTTGTCAAACATCGCGTACAACTCTGATGAAGGCTGGTGTATGGTGCATATCACCGTCTTCCCTTTCTGAGCTAAACCTTTCAGCACCTGTGCAAGATATTAAATGTCATTAAAGTTCATTAACTAGCTGTACGTACTACGGCCGATCTATTTCCTCTCGCTCCTAATATTTTTTACTTTATTACAAACAAACTTAGGTGGTTAATCTTTACCAATTTACACTAAAATACGTGGCATTGGCTAGGATACAGCTTGGCAGAAACAACTTCGAGAGGGAGGCGGACAGAAGAATACAGCTAGGATGGGCAGCATTTGGAAGGCTAAGGCATGTTCTCACGTCGTCTTTACCACAATGCCTGAAAACTAAGGTTTTCAATCAGTGTGTGCTCCCCGTTATGACGTACGGATCTGAGACGTGGACACTCACTGCGGGACTAGCCCACAAATTCAAGGTCGCTCAGCGTGCTATGGAGCGGAAGATGCTCGGGGTTTCTCTGGTAGATCGCATCAGAAATGAGGTGATACGCCAGAGAACTAAAGTTACCGACATTATGAAAAGAATTAGCACGCTGAAGTGGAGTTGGGCTGGTCACGTATGCAGAAGGACTGATGGTCGCTGGAGCAAAAAAGTCCTAGAGTGGAGACCGCGTCTCAGTAAACGTAGTGTGGGGCGCCCCCCGGCAAGGTGGGAAGACGACCTGCGCAGGTTGGCTGGCATCGAATGGATGCGAACAGCCACTGACAGGGAGAAGTGGCGTCATTTGGGGGAGGCCTATGTCCAACAGTGGATTGATACAGGCTGATGATGTGATGTGACGTGGCATTATTCTGCCTATTCCTCAATCAAACCTTTGATTACATTGAAAGGGACAATGGTCCAAAGTCTATGTATGTTAACAAAAAGAAAAATTACAGTTCTAAAAGTGTGTGTATTTAATACACAGGAATTTAGGAACTTTACCTGTATAACGTTCTGCGCCATGAACGAATCGAGGCCAGAGGTGGGCTCGTCACAGAACATGAGGGGCGGGTCGGTGAGCACCTCACTCGCGAACGACAGCCTCTTCATCTCGCCCCCAGAGATGCCTTTCAGACGACCCGGGATGCCTATCACGGTGTTCTGGCACTTGGTTAGGGCCAACTAGATATAAATAGTAAGAAAAATAAATACAAATTGAAAGGAAATGAACCATTATTAGAATATAAAAGATATTAGAATATTTTATTATTAGTGTTAAGAAAGAAGTAATGTAAGGTATTCATATTCGTTTAGGTCTTGCCGAAATGTAGATGAATTATAATGAAAATACTTACCTCTGAAATTACTTCCTGTACTCGCCGCATCCGTTGTGAGTATGGAATATAGCGATCCATTCTAACCAGAGCCTGTGAAAGTCAAATAAACATTAGGATTGCGAATAACTTAGGAACAAAATGAAATAAGGGATACATTTTACAAGGTAGAAATTAGAACTACATATTAGTCCAAGTACATAAAAGTATGGTCAAGGACACGGCTTTACCTATTATCTGATGAAAAATAAGAGTTAGTTAAAAAAACGTCTCCGTAAAGTGTGAAGTGAAACTATAGGGGTGAAATACTTACTTGGAAAACTAAGTGTTCCTTTACGGTGAGTGTTCCTATGAAAAGGTCTTGCTGCTGCACGTATGCCGACATGGCGGCCAGGGCGTCAGGGGTGGCTGGCTGGCCATTCAGCGCTCTGGTGCCACTCGCCATCACGCCGCTTGGAGTGCGGAATGTCAGGGCGTTGAGCAAGGTCGTTTTGCCAGCACCAGACGACCCCATTATAGCCAACAGCTCACCAGGGTAGGCTGCTCCGTTTACTGGTTCGAAAGAATGTAGGATATATTATATTAATGCGGAGATAAGATAAAAATGTTTATGTTTTGAAATATGAAAGCTCATTTTTGAAAACATGAAATAATGTTCGGTGTACTTGAATATTTTTTTTTATAAAAACGGTGACGTGAGAAATAATTTGTTGCATCTTGCCCATTCTACAGAGTAGGCAAAGTAGCACGGCCGCAAGGCTCGCACTTGTCAGATTGAGCGCTGATAATCTATCAACACCTCTTAATCCACATTAACATATCTAATAACATGACCGCCGCAAAGGATAACTCAAATCAGAGGTACGTAATTTGTACAATCTCTTACCATTCTTGAGCAGCTGTTTCCGCTGCTGGTACATCCTGTCAGAAGAGCCCCTCCAGAAGGTGAAGAACTTCCTCCTCGACCTGGACTCCGTGGCGAAGGCGTTGATGTCAGCCCAGGTGTACGTGACCTTCTCCACCACTCCCAGAGAGCCATAGTTCCTCTGGGGCACCGACACAGCCACATCGCCGCTGCTGTTCTGTGGTTCTTCTGACGAATGACTATTCTATAAGAAAAAGAGTAGATTTTAAACTAGGATTAAATTTAATTAAATCATAATTGTGTATGTAATACATAAATAAATGCCGTAGCGAAGCATATAACTTTAGAGCATCAAAAAAACTACAGCAAAAGGGGATAAGTCGCTTGTTTACTGTTTAATAACTGTGAAATGCAAATAATAACGCTATTTAATCGCGTACCTTCGCCCACCCCATGGAAGTGTCTGTATCTGCTATGTAATCGCAAATTAAAATTTTCCAGTCCACTGCTCATACAAGGGGGTTGTTGCGAAAATAATACTTCCTGAGGGTTGTTAGTGCTTCAATTGATTGTATTTAACTTGCCAGTGGAAAAACGTCAA
This sequence comes from Leucoptera coffeella, assembly GCA_030578115.1. Lineage (NCBI taxonomy): Eukaryota > Metazoa > Arthropoda > Insecta > Lepidoptera > Lyonetiidae > Leucoptera > Leucoptera coffeella. The sequence goes on along the minus strand of JAMBLF010000274.1, from coordinate 32,735 downwards.
TTCTATTGAATTACTTTTTCTTTAAAGATTGAACTTCTTAGTACATTAACGTAAGATCGCCATTCTGAAGTGTCATGTTGAGTAATTAGCATAGAATTTTAATAACATCACTGTTTTAGCAGGTAGAGATAACATATTTCCGGATACGAAGCGAAAATACGAAGCTATTATTAAATTATATTATATTACTAAATAGTAACATTATTTCTATGGGAGATAACTGAGAAATTATTTATTAAAATTCTGTTCGTTTTATGGTTCTTAGATTTGGAATTAGTATTTTCTTATTCAAGGTATATTTAGCCTCTATATAGGAGAGGAAATAAAAATATCTATTATTATAGGAAAGCAAATATATTTGTTATTAATATAGCTGTCGTTGTAACATGTACTGGGATTAAGGTGAACGGAAGTACTTACAAAATATCCGTGTAGTGGTATTACGTGTACCAGTATCAATTACCTTGAGTATCAGGTATCTCTCACGTGCCTCCCCCTTGAAATTAATACCGACGATTGGGTATTCCTTAATCCGATTTTTCGTCCTACTTTAACGAATACGACATTACCGATGAATGAAAGAAATAAAAGATACATTTTATTCCCGAAACTTATTTGGGTTGTAGGTTTTGAAGCGTTATAATTAGCACTTACTTTGTTTATAGCTTATTCTATAGAGGGATTGTCATTGCTTACGTGCCAAATTGCGCAAATTAATGCTTAAATTAAAGTCCTAAATTTATCTTTAATCTGGCATTATTATTCAATAGAAAACTCAACTAGAGAAAGAAAACTAGTCTGTAAAGTGATTTCTGTTTGCTTTGGCTGATGGGTTCATTCACATAAATTTGAATAAAATAATAAAATACTAATGAGAAAGAAATAAAATACTTTTTCACTGCATTCAGCACAAACAACAAATATGAAAACTTTGATGCAGTGAAAAGGTGGTCTCGATCTGATCTCCGGTAGCACGCGGTTCGGAATCTATCACAAGTTATAAATAAATTTCTAGGCTCCTCAAACTATTCGAAGTTATGTTCTGAATAACCTTTTGAAGATTATGGACACGATGCGTAGGCAGGGTATCCCTATCCCTGTTCCATACAATGTTATCGGGATTGGGAAATTCCACAGTAGCTGCCCACAACTTGTTCTCACCTAACCAGTCCCAAGCCCTAAAAAGGTCTGGCCCTATACAGAGACCAATGGAAAACAATGCTAATACATTATGCATTTTGTCGTTCTGGGTATCAACTTTTTTCCGTGTACAATCTGCAAATTATATTGAATACGACTACACCGAACTTGACTAGTCACTCTGTATACAAATAATTTGTTAGGAAGTAGGTTTGATGTATCCCACACTTTACTACACAATATCTAAGATCATAAATAACTGACTATCCCGCAATAGATGATCTTGATTATCATCAAGAAAATACTGAGCAGCTTATTCATTATACTGAACTCCCTAAATAGCACGATAAGTGTACGTAAGGAAAATTACTTGGTTCCGTAGAGCATTATTTCCTACAGTCATCCATCCCCGTTCGGCAAAAGATGCGAAAGCGGATATCGACCAATTTGGTGTAATAGATCTTATCCTGGAGTTAAACCGGTGACCACTGCATTCAATATGATTAACTGCTAACGACTATCGCACAGTATACATAAGGGTACCGATTCTAAACTCAAGTCTACTATTCCAGAACTATTGTTACAGAAGACATATTTGCCATGCCCATTTGTCATTGCCATTTGTACGGTTTTAGAGATCAAAAATGAAAATATTGGTGTAAGTAGCAAACCTGTCTTTTAAATACAGTAGGGAATACCGACACTCCCTTAGTCGCTTCTAACGAGACATCTGCTGGTTAAATTCTATTTATTATTTCGAGCTATTTTAATGTAGACGTCGACATGGCCTAAGACTCGTCAAAGTGGATGCTACTTGACCGTAAAGTCGTTTTTGAGTGGTCCAAGATAATTACAAAGCTCAGCTGTTGATAGAGGTCACTCAACCAGGGTACCCGAAAGAGCCAACCTTGATACTTATCAAAAACTTTTTGAAATGAATCGGAAAAAAACACTAACTATCAAATGGTTGTTTAATTAACAATTTGGTATAATTACGATTACTTTTCCCATTAAATATAAATCGATTACATTGTTAAATATGTCAAAAATTCATAGGAAAACCGCAGACAGCTACTTGGAAAGAAAATAACCTGTTTGACAATTAAAACAGTTTTTATGATCATGTCGCTTTTGAAATGATACTAAACAAATTAAGTGGTTTCTAACCGACTTCTGCAGCATCGCCTAGTAGAATTAGACATAAAAAGAATATAATTAGGTGCTTCCATTCAATTCTGCTGAAAAAGAGGGAGCTTAGTACGCCACCAAAATCACTTTTGATATATTTATTCCTAAATATCGTGGCTACGTAATATAAATTAGGAGCTCTAAATTATTCCTAAAATATTTCACAAGTTTATGTCCTGATGTACAATCCACTCTTTTCTATATGACAGAATATACCTACATAAAAAGAAATCTTACATAAATTTTTTTTTGTGTCTGGAGAGAACGGATTCTTAACATAATTAAATCTTATGTTCGTAAAGTAATCATCGTTATTTAATAATAATTAGTATATGTCCTCTATCTCCGAGTTTAGCACTGATCTTTAGGATGTAAGTGAAGAAATAATATGTTATGTACTATAAAATGAACGGAGTTTAGAAAACTAATTAGATATGTATCTTTCTTCGTCAACAGGCTTTCGGAACCTCGTCGCATCCAATTGACCTTTGATCGAAGGTTTAACTGCGTTCCTCGTAACTTTGAAACCATGGGATGTGGCAATATCAAAACCGGTTAGATGCGTTACCATTAACACAAAAAAAACGACATAAAAGCTATAATGCATTTGGAAGATTTGATTCCTTCACATTTCTTAAGCTAATGAACTTTGAAACTTAAGAAATATATATTATATATTTATTATTCCATATAGAATCATACGCATTATATAGTAGCAAAGGAAAGGTAACATAACGAATATTTATCTATTAAAGGGTAAACAGTTTTTAGTGCGTAAATCAATTTCAAATATTATAACTAATACAGACATTCGTTATTATACATTATATAATATAAGACATTATTAAATATAATTATAGATGATTGGCCACAAAGTATCAATAATATAAAATTTAGTTAGCTACAGTTGGATACAATTACGGAGCATTTTTATTTTGGCATTATAAGTCTCGATAGTATCACACTGTAACAATATCGAAGGAGATGAATTGAACTATTCTAAGATATGTAGCCTCTGTGCAAGTTACGTTAGTAAAATTGAAAAAAAACGTATTATAGACTCGCTGTTTAAGAGACTTAGATAAAATATTTTAAATGAACTTGTTTTACATCTCTAATGGTTATCTGTAAACGATTCTATAATCCAAGTTATGGGCACGTGTAGTAAGTAGATACACAATGTAGCATTTAAATTAAATCGTAGTTAAGTTTTCTAGCACGTATATTTGATCAAATAACGGGGTTTTGTTTCACATAAATAAAAGAAACTCACCAACAGCACCGATCTATCTGGTTTTAAAAGATAAAATATTGAATAAAAAATAATTTTTTTCGAAGGAAAAACGCACCTCAGTTTTTATTATTAATTAACAGCATTAGCAGATATTTACAATGATTGCGGGGGCCAATACTAAAAAGTTCAGTTACGTTATTGCACAATGATTTTTGAAAGCAGCGGTTAGAACCCGGCTTAATTAGTTATATTTCAAGTTAGTTTTACGTAATTTAATGTTGTATTTTATTTAAAGCGATAAGTAACAATATTATTAGTTAAAATAAAAACCAATACTTACAGTGGGAGATGCATTGTAGGTAACCCTTTGGTTGTCCGTAGAAGTGGTGATTAGAGGCTCATGTTCCTCGTTAGTGGTGCCGGCGGTCATTTTATGTTAAAATATCACAAACTTTTCACTATTTAACCGCTATGGCGGGAGTAGTTTTTGTTTTACCGCGAAGCAACGATACCGGCCGCGCGACAGCCACGGTCAAACAAAATGAATCTCGAGTGCAGCTCCCGCAACAACCTACTCGGCGTGCGTTCTGCGCCCGCTACAAATATCTTTGCTCTGCAGTAATTACTCCATTATAATAAATAAGGCTCATATTGGAAAAGGTTATGTAATAAAAAACACACATTACATTTAATTGTAAATGTTTATTGAAAAAAAAAATATTTGAGCTTAGCAAATAACTATTCCGTTAGTTATTATTTTATTATACATTACTTTTCTATTTTAGTGAATACCGCAACATATTTCGTTAAATCGTATTATTTTATGATAATGACACATGACAAAGGAACTATTTAATGCAAAATTGAGATGATCCGTGGAACCTTACAAGCTACATAGTTTACGCTATATTTAAGTTAAATTACAGAATATTTTGCAGTGCACTCCCAAGAATGAATTTCATTTATACTTGATAACATTACAACTACCATCATTTGGTTACAGAGCGCTGCGGGTGTATCAGTACGCCACTTTAATAACTCAATTCTGCTATCATAAGATACGTTACGAAAACAAAAATAATTACAATAGGCAACATATTAATTCTACAAAGAGCTTTTAATATCCAACCTAGTTTAATAAGTGTAGAATTGCATACTAAAGTTACAAAACATCTAATTTAGCTTAACTTCTTTGAATAACCAACAAACTACCAATCACATTTACTCATAAATAAATACAATAGATTATTTATTTACAGAGCGTTGTCATAGAAACAGAGTTAATAACAAAGTTAAAAGCTTAAATTTGGGAAAACTGATTAATTGTTATGAGTTTGTAATTGAACAAATATTAAAAGAGTATCGCTTAGTTACTTAAAAGCACGTAGTCTTCTTTTAAATTAGCTCTTCCTTATTATCGTGGATTATATTTTTTACATATTGAAGTTACATTATAACACAATATTTTTGGCAGTATTTCGATATCTTCATGTTAACTTGAACACTAACTGGGTGGTTTTTTGTTAGAATTAATCTATTTAGCTATGAATTGATTGATTTAATGATACAGCATCAAAAGTAGTCCATATTTTATAAATCTGAACATGTAAGGATACTTGAATATATATATTGTGTATAGCTTAACCTCGTTAAATATATTAGTCTTCTTTTAACATGAAAAGCACAATTTTATGCATTCATTATTGATACAAAAAGTAAAAAAAAGACACTTCTTTATATTTTCGTTTGAAACTACATCATATTTTTGATTACCAAATAATATTGTTCAAAAGATCTAAAAGAGATAGGTATTATTGGCAAATAACGAATAAACGTATAAATAAATCCCGAATTAGATTAAAATAAAGAAATCATTTATAGCATAAGCATATGCATTTGAATGATATATAGGCCGATGTGAGACACCTCACGACTTGGATGACGGCACAACAGTTTGCACAGTCCACTAGAAATAACTTTTATTAATCATTCGCTACCTAACCAACAGAACAGAACCAAACAATCATACTAGCAAGGAAATACACTTAACACCCTAAAATCACACTAAAGGCTTAAATTTACAACTTCCTAAGTATATTTTGAAACTAATCTAAAAATTATGAACTTATTACAGTTAAATTTCACTTAAAATATACCCATTTTCGTATCTATTCCCTTTGCTTATACATCATACGCGTATTACTTAATATCACAGCCAATCAACATGTTGTTTCGCCATCCAAGTCTATTCATACCGTATGAACTCAATTGTTGTTTAAAGACACGAGCAAAAGAAACCATTAAACGAATGATTAACTGTTTTCGTTACTAGATTTGTACGATTTCAAAACACAAGAACAGTTTAATTGACAGTACATCGACTACAAATATATTTATAAATATTAATTAGTATTTTATTCACAATTCCTGCTATACCATTTATCTTATATAGATAAACGATGGGCTCAGAGTAAATTTGGGAAATTATCTACAAACAATTATAACATCAGTCAACAATATCTGGTATAATATACTGATGGGAAATATATTTTTTTACTAGATACTCGTACCTTATCGTACTCCACAATCATAGTTTTAAAGGTCTACAAATCAGCCTATATAGATACAATTCAAAAATGACTACCGAAAGAAAATCAACGAACTCACATCGATATTGAAGTTCACTCTTACGTGAATTTATGTTGATGACATATTTATTCAACTATTGCGATAAAATCATTTATTTATGTTCAAATTTTAACAAAATAAATAAAACAGTTATTAAATAGAGTGTTAGAATTATAGGTTCAGTCAAAAGTCAAAGGATATCTTTGAAATTTATTAATTTATGAACTGATTACAACTTTTATGAATTTTGTTAATATTTGAACAAGACATTTTCAATTACATTTTTAAAAAAGCCGTCTAATATTTTGTTTAATACATCCGTCAGGGGACGAAATTTTAAAACAATGAGACGGTAGAATCAACGAAACACGATGCAAGGTTACTATTTGGCATACGTCAGAGAAATCTCAGTATCACATAGGCTACATACAACAAAGAATCCACAGATCCTTTTTACTCTGCGAAGCACTTCCTTAAATAAATTTTAAAAACGATAACTTAAAATCACATGTTTTTAGAATTTATAATTTTACAACTAAATGCTATAAAAATCGCCTTTATTCTCCTTGTACCCGAATCCGTCAGTCTTTTGGGCACTTACACCTCACACGTCAAACCTTGACTTAGCCAGCATTTCCAAAAACACATTCGTTTTTAACTTTGAAGTTTATGTAAATCATTTTCACTTTTATGTTTATTTAACTTTAATTATCTGGATCTTAAATTTACCGCTAGAAGCGTAGGCGTCGCCTAAAACTTTTAACAAAACTTTAGCTTTTATAGTGAAGCTGAAACGTAACGAAGGCTAAATTTTGTTCTACTGCATACACAATAATTTCCTATAAGTGTATTTTCCAATTGAGAATCTGTCAACGTTATGAATAATTATTATTACAGTGTATATTAAACGGTTCAGTTACACTAACACATTTAATAAAATTGAATACATGAATCAGTATAATAACTTTTACGTTGCACACAAGCTATAGGTTACGAACTACTAGCGAACACTATATATTGTGTTGTACATACATATACATAATACATTCACGTCCTTTACTCTCTTTTGGGGTGGACAGAACCTTGCTACAAATAGTCATAAAGCAAGCTAAAGAGACCCACTTAACGACGATAAATGTTGGTGGCGTTAAAAATATATCAAAAGTAAGAAAGTATACATGATAATAAAAATAGAAAATTATATATAAGGGAAGTCGTAAAGGAAAATAAACCGTACAATTTGACTCCGGTGAGATAGATACTTTACAGTAGGACTCGTATGAGACGGAAGAGTGAGAGTGAATCATGAGAGATTTGTCAGGTTCATTCGAGATGGCGCTACATAGACTCTCCGTTCTATCAGGGAAATAGAGGCGTGAATGTATTTTATATGCATGTTATTTATTTATACGCGAATATGGTTAAATTGTAACTTTATAGTATATTGAAAATAGCTAGGTTTCATTTATTATTGACCTCGATGCCTTTATCGCTTTCTACGGTTTGAATAAGCCCATGATTTGACTATTTAACGGTTAGCCCTTTAACAAATTAAATTAAATGACGAACTGGGAGCGCAAACGTTACATTTTGCGTAGCAAACAGTAGTAATCGGACTTGAGGAATGTGTAGCAACCTTCACTCCATACCTCATAGTCAGTGACAGAGTCAAATGTGACAGTTAAGACAAACATACATGTAAAAGTCACTGGAATGGAATGATAATCAAAAAAGTTTCTCGGTCAAATAATTTAACTCAGTCAAAATCAAACTAAACCTCATTTTAGTTGTTCGATCACTGAAACATCTTGGCGCAAGGTCTAACCGATAGATGTCTTTGATAAATGTGTTAATCTTAGGCAACAGTATCCCGACCGCAGCTGACCTGTCAGTAGTTTCACAGTGTGAGCGGCAGATGGCGAAGCGGCGAGGCCTTGGGCCTGCGTCACTGACGGTTGTTCTTGTCTATGTTGTGCAGCGCCCAGTTGAGAGACGTCGTCCACGCGTTCTTCACAGCCTCGTAGAACTTCGAGCGGAAGTGTTCCACTGCTTTCTCTTCAGTTAAGTCAAGAACCTAAAGAAGGAAATGAGGTTAATTCGCAAATAATAAAACTCTAATAATTACACAATTATGATACTATCCTTTCTCAAATTCCTGATGCTAATGCAATCAATGCATTTTAATAAGATTTAAAATTTCCACAAAGTTTTCTTACGTCATAAAAGGGAATTAATAAAATTATGGAATTAAGTTGTCTACTTATTATAAGTCAGGATGGAATATGCAATACATGCCTGAGACGCCATAATATGTTCTTAGCTTATATTATAATACAAGTGTATTAGGGAAACAACACAATTAGTCTTGTGTATAGGCGTGTGTACCTACCAAGGTCTCCCTCAGGTACTGCAGGTCCTTCTCTGAGCTGAGCTCTGGCAGCCCGGTGGAGATCATCATGGAGAACAGCGACAGGAACAGGTGCCCGTGCTTGCGTAATATTTTGAACGCCTGCAACAATCCCATTCAAATTCATTAAATGTAATAATTGCAATCACTCACTTTTGGCATAAATGCAGAAAATATGAATATATGTGCTGATTGGAAATAATGTAGAAAACTTTGGATTTAATTTTTGTTACGTAGAGCTGTAAGTTGAGGCATTTTTTTATTATTTGAATATATTGAAGCATTAATTATAAAGAAGCTCCTTCAATGTACCCGACTTTTCACTAACAGATGGAGTGGAATTCAACGAAGTTTTATATAAAGACAGACATGCGTTCATATAAATTGTTAATGATTAACTGATGTCCACTTACAGTTTCGCAGTGCTCCCGAAATATTTTGAAGTCGAGCGGCTCCTTGGTCCCTCTGCCTTGCTGGCCCTTGTTGATCACGTGAATGAAGTCGTGCGTCAACACGAACGGCACCCTCTCACGCCGGAAGCCAAACTTCTCTTTGAAATGACCCAATATGTGCCCAAAGTCTATATGGAAGAGCTGAAAGAAATAAAAATAAAGTAAAAAGAATAAAACGGTCTACATTTTATATAAACTGCGAGCTCCATTGATTTCATTCATTATTTCCTTTTCGAGGCAGTGTTGTATAGTTAAACTCAAGCAATATATTTTTCTCTTTACGTCCTTCACTTGTGTGTGAATGTTTACTCTGTGAATGTTCAACTGTGTGCATTACGTGCCGCCATTGCTCTATTGACTACTTAAATTACTTTCAATAAATCTGTGCAAAGTACTCGCTGTGTTTCCAATTACATCAGGCAGCTAATATTCCTACCAATATTTGAAATTCTGAGGTATTTCATAAGTTATGTAATATGTGGAGGTACCTGTCCGTTCTTGGTGAGCATGATGTTGTCGGGATGCCTGTCGGCTATCCCGAGGACGTAGGTGGCGACGCAGTAGCCGGCGCACGACATGGTGAACTCCTCGATCGCCTTCGTGAGCCCGGCCTCTGTCGTGTTGTGCTCTCGGAGCCATTCTGAAAGAGAACATACATGAAATGATATTTGTAGTAGTTAAGGATATAAGGCATAGGTCATTTAGATTAACTTGTAGCAAATATTGCAAAATTTGTGTTCCACATTACTAATTACATTACTAAATAATTCGTCAAGTAGGTTATTGTTGTATAAGTTATGTTACGAGCTCTGTAACTGTACTTAGTTCTTGATATTTTGTGTTTTTAGGTAATTTCATTTACACCCTAACCTAAAACTACATGGATCATAATGTAATACAGTATATAATGTAACACGTTTTTTTGTAAAAAAAATATATTATTTCTTTATTTTAATTTGTGTATTATCGTTTCAATGTTATTATATCTAACCCAATTCAATCAATGCAAAGAATTAAATGTATAATGGATTCTTAGTTATGTAATTTTAGTGTAAAACTTTAAAGGACGGTACTCACGGAAGAGGCTGCCCTTGGTGAAGGTGGAGGTGGCGTTGAAGAGCGCCTTCTCCTTCTGGATGTTGGCGATGGTCTCCGCGTCCCCCACCACCTCTATCAGCCCCACTTGGTACTCCATCGATATGCACCCGTACGGATTTAACCTTCAAATTAAACAAAATCAACTTTATATACATTCGGTGAAAACCTTTCGGTTATTTTCTACGACTGAGCTGAAACGGTTTCAATTATATACTTAGGGGCACAATTAACCTGTCACCTACATAAACTTCTCTAAGTAAGGACCTTATTGCGTATAACATGTTGAATAATAACGCTTTGTTAGTTTTCGTTTAATTTAATTATTACATCCTATGTATTCATCAGATATTATTAATTGTAATCACTTAACATAGGTGCAGTTAGTACTTTCATACTTAAGTCAAATTATGTAAATGACCGGTCAATAAAGGCCATGAGTTTACTCTCACTTTCGAAGCGGACTTACTTGAAATCGTAACCGGCGCTCTTCCACAGCCTGTCCATGATCCGCAGCATCTGCAGCGTGAACATGTCCTGCCTGAGGTCGTCGCCTATCTTGAGGATGATGCAGATCTCGTTGCCCGTGGGGTCCATGTTCTCGAACTCCAGCCGCAGCGGCCGCATCTTGCTGTCCATCACTCGGCATTTGTCCGGCCTGGATTGACAAATGCGATTGTTACGTGGGATCGGAATACGAGTTATAATAAACAAATGCCACGCCTGTTTCCCTACACAAGTAACTCTAATAATAAATATCACTTAAAGTATGACTTTAATTTATTACAACATTGGTATCCCCAGATCAAATCAATGACCTTTCTCGGTAGACCCCGATCATATTCAGGAAATAATAGAAAATATGTGTTAAATAATATATAATCCAACTTTGCTTCATAATTATTCTCTTCACGTATTACATACATAAATTACTAAAACAGACACGAGTACTATATTTGACCACCTAATCTCTATTTTTATATTAGATAATGAAAATTCTTGGACTTACCTTACTCTTTTACAAATATATCGGGGGTTGAGTGGTGACGCAAACTCCGACAGTGTCTCGGTGCAGTGAGGCTCCGAAAGATGTTCTATGAGAGCGGAGCGAGCTTTGGAAATTTCCTTTTTCTTGTTAATACATTGACGGGCCCCTGTGTATAAAAGAACACAATATTACATAAACACTCATGATTGTAATTCAAAATGCACACTTACATATTAGCTTTATCAACACTATAAGTTTAGCAAGTATTATATTTCTACCGCTGAGTAATTGTTCAATAATTATTTGTCGATATCACAATAAGGATTAGGATTTCCAAATTTTATAGTACAACTGTAGCAAACATCCATCAAGAATGAATTATACACAGAAGTTGGTCGATGAATCCTCACTCACATTTGAGCTTGTCGAGGCAGTTGATCTGGCGCATGAGGCCGGAGAGGTGCTCCTGGCAGCCGCGGCAGTACGCCTCCAGCACCAGCCCGAAGCGCACCGACACCGACGACACGTGCATCTCGGACCTACGCAAACAATTACTTCATTATAGTCTGTTTAAGAATGATCTTTGCTATTATTAAGGCCTTAGCCACAGAATGCTCATATTTCACCAGATAGAATAGAAAAACATCGTAACGAACAATATTTTAATAAAATAATAACAGTTTAATAATAGATACACACACGCATAGGCAGCTTGAAAACGAATCATTGTTTAACATAGAGCGTATATGGCAGATAGCGTAAAAGTAGTTATCACTAGTATTCAAATGAAGATTAAGGTAGTGAAATTATAGTGTTCCATAGTTCTTTTACACGCATCATTCGCACAAAATGTTGATTATAGTTACACTGACCTTAAATGCCAGAACAGGAAATGTCCGATGTGCATATTCCGGAAGGCCCGCTTGAGGAGGAACACAGCCAGGTCGCACATGAGGTAGGACTCGTGCTTCAGCGCCTGCACCAGCTGCAGCAGGTACAGCAGCAGATCGTCGTCACTAGAAACAAACAACCGCACACATACAGTCTATGGATCATGAATGTACTAGTAATAATAATAGAGTACGTAGTGTGAAGAACAGAAGTGTACTAGAAGTTTAATGAGTGTGAGTGAAGCAAGAGAGATTTGTCAGGATTGTTCCAGTTTGCGATAAATAGTTTCTGCTTATCCTGTTAGGGACGTAGAGGCGTGAATATATTTGTATATGTAATAACCCTGGTTAGAGAAATGACTTCCTTTGTCACTAAGTTAAAGTAACTAAAAACCCACAATTCAGCAGAGTTCTAATACCCAACTTAATAAGTAATTAGTTCACCACCATACACAACCGCTATCTAGTGAAACGTAGTTTAAACGATCGAAAATCCTCAGTCTACCGGGAAAGGGTATGTAGTAAGGAATAACCACTCACGAGATATGCTTTAGGCACTTGACAGCGAAGCTCCTGACCGCAGCGTCGGCGTAGGCGTAGTCGAGCAGCTCCAGCGAGCTCTCCACCGAGAGGGGAGGCCAGAAGTCCAGCATCCGCGCCGCACTGGACGCCTCCGCGCGCTCGCCCCACTCCACGCACGTCAACAGCTTCGGCAACAACTCCGGCGCCGCCGTCCGAAAGTACTCCCTGGGAACAAATATTGTTAATTACTTATGCTATTTCATAAAACTATACTTACGTGACTAATCTCCGAAGACATGACTAAAAGTTATATGGAATAAAAACGAGTCTACGTGTTATTTAGTTTATTGTTGAGTCAGAATGTAGAAAATATTGAAATTGTTAATAATAACTAGCTACTCTGTACTAACATTATGTTTCTTACAGTAAGGGAGGTTATTATATTAAGTCCTTGACGCGTTGTTGATGATACGATATGAGTTATAACACGTTATAATGGGCACGCACTCACCTGGAAGCCCATATGTCTTTGCGGTCCTGTTCGTGCATCTCGTAGATGGGGTCCTTCTCGGCCGTGGCGCGCAGCCGCTCGAAGTCCTTGGTCAGTCTTTCAATGGTGTCCGGGGTGTTCTGGGTCACGGAGTCCGCGTACTCCTTCACCGTCTCCGGCGTCGGGAACACCACTGGGTGCTCTATGTCGTAGCTACATAACGAAATAAGAGTAATTATACGGCTGATCATTTCAGTTTAAGTGAGCAGTAACAGCAACAGAGCGAAGGATTTCGTCATTTCGTAACACTAGATAGTTAGACGTAACCAGACGGACAGGTGACGTGAACGCGTTTTGAAAAAAAAATGTGAAATCCTTGAATACCTGTGTTCTCAAAATCTCGTACTATACTGTAACGTAAACAGAACACTACTAGGAATTTTTATTGAACTATCAAGACTCCTATAAATAATTAAACCATATTCATATTTCCCAGTCGCCTCCTTCAACATTCCGAGAAAAACCGCATCTGGCCACATTCTATTCACGCTCTGTATCATCAAACGTATACGAAGTAGAGTGGTACTGACTGCGCGAAGTGCACGCTGAGCGCGGCGCAGTCCACGGTGGGGTTGGTGGCCACGGTGCCCAGCGGCTGCAGCAGGTCGTCGCACTGCGCGTCCTCGCCCGCGCACGCCCACATGCACAGCGTCAGCGGATCCGCGCGCAGCCGGTCCCGGTAGTCGAATATCGTCGTGTTCGCCCACGACAACTTGTTTATGTACAACTCCTGAAACAAAAAATAGTAGTGTAAACTAGTATTGAATAAGTAAGTAGGTCGAGGCAAGGCCGGCAAGGTGGGAAGACGACCTGCGCAGGTTGGCCGGCATCGAATGGATACGAACGGCCACTGACAGGGAGAAGTGGCGTCATTTGGGGGAGGCCTATGTCCGACAGCGGATTAATACAGGTTGATGATGATTAAGTAGATTGAGGTAAAAGTAACTAACACTGCAGGAGATTTTATCGTATTTGCTTTTGTAAAGTTAGATTAATCCGTTCATATGTGATTTTTGACAAATGGCACGCTACGCCCGACTTCCTATTCTCGATTCTCCATCCATTAGTGACATTATACTTATTATAAATGCAAGACCAGATGATGAACAGATTGGAATTCAAAAGAACTAGCTCAATCGGAAGAATTGTCTGTCAGAGTTCTGAACGTACCTTATTAGCGTCTCTAACCCATCGGCTCTTGCCCTTGGCAGTCTTGGAGATCTCGTAAATGACGAAGCAGAGGCGCGCCATCCGGGGCAGGTCCCGCACCTTGATGGGGAACACCAGCTCCTGCTCCCACGTGACCTTGCCATCGGCCGACACCACCGCCCCCGACGTCTTCTGGGACTCGCACAGCGGCTTGCCCCCGTGGAATATACCCGCTTGGACTATCACCTGAAAGAGTATAGTTTATATTAAGTTATGCAGATAAATATAGGAAAAGCACCCCTTTAAAATGTTTATAATATAATATAAAATTAGATTTTATACATATTTCAGTCGATTTCGTTATGCATATATTTAACATCACATTATAAATGACAATGGCGCATCGTCTCATGACTAAATGCGTTGCCTAACACTTTCAGTCCCACACATAATAAGCCTCATTGAGATCTCCGCATATTTGTAGTACCTAATAATCGTACACAAGAGTAAATTAGCCTATAAAGAGCTCACCTCAACGGGGCCGGTGTCGACGTTGAGTCCGCCGATGCTCATGACGGTGCACGAGTACTCCTTGTCGATGCTCCACGAGGTCTCGTGGGGGCTCTTCTTCTTGCGCATCGTGTTCGAGTGCTCCGAGGTCAGCCGCCTGCGCTCCGGAAGCGCCGGGTACAGGTCGCGCTCTGGACACGCCATAATGCGGGTAGTTATTATATGACTAATGGCTTAATGCAATGTAGGCAAGCGAACAATTTGGAGAAGATTAAAAAGTGAAACGGCATCGTTTTAAGTGTTTAAAATTTCATAAATGTCCTTCAGCCTGGTTTGGGCTTTTCCTAAGTTATTTGGTTAACAGGCGTATTTACCATTTTGTTACTTACGTTGTTTTTTATTACTTACATCCGACCCTGACTATAGGTCAAATGTTATTCTATAGTAGTTGCTTTCTTTGTAAAAGGTTGATCAGATACATTCACTTACACTATCACTTCGGGAAGTGAAGTTATATTTAAATTTGTATATTATATTTCTCCCACACAAAATTTCCTACAATATTAGTACACATAAACTTTATAGGACGTATGGTATGGGATAACTTTACTCACGAAAACACGGTATCTTGTCAATGCTGACAGGAATGACTTGAGGCACGCCGTTGCTGGCCAACTTCTCTTGTATGTACATGAACTGGATCAGCGGGTGGTCCCCTAACAGGTACTCTTCTTGGCCGCACACCTACACATATGAAGCAAGCATAGCGCATTGAGAAACTGTGGAACAAGTAGGCTTGAGATACGTGGTAGTCCAGTGCGACAGGAAATTAAATAGAATATATTCATCTTGACATGTTATGGAGTGCAAAAACAGTTCAGTCTTATATATAAACTTAAATTACGCTTCGCAATTTTCCTTCGCGGGTCAGTCTGAGGTTTGCTTATCCACATTAAAAATTTCAGAGGAGTAATTAAAAATAGTCCCTATTTAATCAGATTATCGGAACCTAACTAGGTATGATCGTACACATTCGAACTTATTATTCCTTGATGTGGCGTCAATAGCACCGTTCTCCGCCTACCTTCAAGACATAGCTCCGCGGGTGCTCCCCCCGGATGTTGAGCGTGTTGGCCTTCTTGTTGAGCACGTACTCGATGTGCTGCGACGGCGTCCGCGTAACCGGCACGTTGTACGTAAACGAAATCTGGAAGTATAGAGTTATGTTAGGAATCAAAATACTGTAAGACGTTTAATAATTTGGGACTTGATTTTAGAGGCAATATTGTCCCAAAAGGTTGGTAGATTTAATAAAGAGTTATTTATTCTAATAAATAATATCACCAGCTATACGTTAACCTGGAAAAAAATTCAAATCTTGGTAAGTTATTATTTCTGTTTTGGTAATGAATATAATAAAACTAGAGTTTTAGCCAAGTCATTTTGGTAATATTGAATTAATATCCGTTTAGTCCTTCTTCTGCGTATTTCTAATAAACGTGAACATGTACACATTAAATCGAATGAAAACTTTCCAGTTTAAATTGATACTTCTTTAGATTTTGAAATAGTTCGTCAAGATCGAAATAATTATCTTTTGTACATTAAAAAGGTTACGTTGTAAAG
Source organism: Leucoptera coffeella (assembly GCA_030578115.1). Classification (NCBI taxonomy): domain Eukaryota; kingdom Metazoa; phylum Arthropoda; class Insecta; order Lepidoptera; family Lyonetiidae; genus Leucoptera; species Leucoptera coffeella. The sequence continues at coordinate 16,356 of JAMBLF010000274.1, read as the reverse complement.
GTATTATGTAAAACCTACATTTAAATATCTTTCATAACAACTGTCATCAACAAACACGTAGAAATCGGCTGAAGAAACGTGACACATACTTGTACCTGTAGTATTATATTATCTGTGCTTGTACAAATAATCATGAGTAGAAAAATATATTTTCATCGTAATTCAGATTTTAAAAGGCCCAGAAGAAGTGAAGCTCACAAGGTAGTGAAATTTCATATGAATACATACACATATATTGTCACACTTCTGATTCCTTTAGGCAGAGCCTCTTGATTCCCACATTGAACGACCTGGCAGATCTCTCATTTCACTCTCTTTTTAAATATAGTTGACTCTATTTACTATATTATTTATATAAATTATAGTTGACTCTTAAAACAAATCTTTAATTGGAAGTACCAAAGTGCTTGTTCAATTGGTATTATATTATCATGTATATATCATGTTATATACATATATCATGTTATATAATCATCATACGTTTCACTTGTGTATACACTTCGTCTTCTTTGAAATTTCATGGGCATGTTAGGAATTTACTCATAGTGTTTCACTAAATAGACAGCGCCTAACGCGATAGGAAGTGAACCATAAGCATTGGCTATTGCCTATCCCGAGAGACGGCAGGTCTTCTCACTATGTTTTCCCTCATCGTTAGCAACTGTAAATTTTGTACGTAAATGAAAAACACAGATTCAAATTTCATTCATCGGTACATACCAGAGGGTTCGAACCTAAGACCTTTCCATAAGAAGTCAGAGATCTTACCCACTGAGCAACAGCCGCAATTTTGGTATAATATTGTCACGAATATAATTATAAGAATAACTAATAAATGTTCATTAACTTTGTTGATAATTAACCAATTTGATCTATATAAGTTCATCGCAGTTTTCCTCCCGTACCATCCACATTGACTTTCTGAATTCCTTTCGTAACTCATACAGTCATAGATATCCACAATGTGCCCAAAATACTTAAGCATTTGTATAAATAAATTGATGTAAACCTCGCACCCTTAAAATAGGTAGGTGGAGATGACGAGCCTTTAACGAAAATAAACATATTTTATGCGCAACACAATTTCCACTGTCACCCTTTATCATCACACAGATAAGCTCTTGTGCGTCGTGTTATAGTATGTCCACCCCTCCGTAGGACCACCACCACAACGTTTAGATAAAGGTTTCGTCTATCAAACTCGGTTATATGCTAATAAACATCCGTTAATTGCTATTATTGACCTGGTTATCAAATAATTATACCCATAGCGATTTCTTAACGATGAGATAGTAGAGCATTTCTCTTTGCCATTATGGTATTACACTATACCTTGAATGACATTCAATCAATTTTGATCCGGAAAATAATTGACATTTCTGAAATGTCAGCACTAAATGAACATCAACTGCAATACTAAAAGTATTAAACAATAGCTGTGTTAAAGAATTCAATAATAGTAGGGTAATTAACATGGGGCCAATGTCTAAAACTAAAGTCACATTGAACAAGGAAGGCCGGAGGGATCGAACAAAATCAACGAATAGTTCAGAAGGTGCAAAAAGTATAAAGTCTTTTTACAGCATTCCGCGTGACAGCATTGCTACCGAAACACCAGTAGATGTCGAGGAGGAATTCGTCGAAGTTCCAGAGAAATACGATGTGACCATGAAGGCCGACGGCGGCCGAGCTCTGAATAGATCTGAAGTCAGTGTCCGACTCAGTCTTTTGGGGAAAACCGCTGCCGGAGACGGGTAAGCTTTCACAAGATTTACAATATAAATACTTTTATCTTATGCAAATTTATTTCACGTACTGTGGAAAAGTTGAGAGTGAGACGAGAAAGTTTTGTTGTAAGGATCGTTCAAGTGACGATCAATAATCTCTCTGCCCATGCCGTTAGGGAAGTAGATGCGAAAATATATGTATGCATGTACGATTTATTGCAAATAACCAGTGATTTGAAACACAGAAGGCGATATTATTATATAAAATGAATTGGTTCTAGTGAACATCACCAATGCAGTTTTCCAGTCAGGCTGTAGAGAGAACTTACTATTTTTTCAGATATGCTTACCTAAAAACCACATGCAAAGAGATGCATCTAAACAATATATCCGCTCTCCTGGCTTTTAAACATTTACAGTATGTGGACGTGTCGGAGAACTATTTGGTCGCCGAAGAGCTCAGCGTACTGGCAGGCCTACCATTCCTAGTTTTCCTTCAGGCGGACAAGAATTTGCTGACAACAGGAGCTTTGAAACGCATGCCCTATCTTCAAGTGCTGGTTGTAAATAACAATTATGTAGACGACCTAAGCACGGTGTACCAGCCACAACTAAGCACGTTCGAAGCTGGGTTCAATCACATCAGGCGCATCAACTTCTCAGGCTCGATGACGACATTGAAATGCTTGGACTTGCGGTTCAACTTGGTGAGGAGCATAGACACGGTGAACTTTCCCAACTTGGATTCTTTGTATCTTGCCGGGAATGATTTGCATAGTCTAAAAGGCATCGCTCTGTTGCCGTCTCTGCGAATATTGCACATCAGGAATAATCCTATAAAGTCGCTCAATGGGTTCGGTTCGGAGAATGTGAAATTGAAGTACATCAACTTGAGGGATACGAAAGTTGGGAAACTTAGAGAATTGAAGAAACTAAGGGTAAGAAGTATGAACATGTCATATGTAGATTGCGTAACCATCTATCCACATAACAAACATTCTTCATTCATCTATCCACTATCACGTTGGATGCTGTCTATCTAGTGAAAAGCAAGCTCCAAGTGACCCATACATAACAATCCTTCGAAATTTCGAGGTACCTAAGCCTCTGATTACCCCGCCACAATAAGAAAGAGTATACACATGTCATGTATTTGTCATTTTTAATTTATTTGTAAGAAGATAAATTGAATAAAATAAATAAATCAACTCCAGATACTCCCGGCATTGGATACGTTGGTGATGAAAAACACCAGATACATGGGAGGGACTGGAAATGAAGAGGACGACAAGGGCTTAGAGGAAGAAGACCCTGCGGACACGAGGATAGAGATGATCGCCACCCTGCCCCTTCTCAAGAGAATCAACAAGACCAATGTCACGCAGGAAGAAAGGTATGTACTTACACATGGCATTGACACTAATTTGTACGTTTAACTAAAACTGAATGACTAGATGATCTGCGAAAGTAGTAAACATCCATGTAAATCACTTGACTAATTACAAAACAAACACTAGGTTTATTGTATGAATAAAGAATTCATATTATATATGTACTACTTAGTAACCCAATAAATTATAATTAGTCTAAACCCCTCAACTCAATGATATTCCACAATGGAGTCAGTATTCTATTAAGTTCTAGATAATAGGACATCAAATGTAGGTTTTATTATTTGACAGGGATGAAGCGGAGGCTTTGTTCAGGCAGTGGCTGATCTCTGGCGAGCCTCAAGACGAGCCTGAAACGGACGAGGAGGCAGAGGCCGAGGACACTGATGATGCACAGAGCAATAACGCTTAAACGGTCATTAACTGCCAAAATCACATTCAGCTTTTTGGTATAGTTATGTTAGTTATATTAGTTGTTATTTTTATTATTAAATTGGTAGTCAAATACTGGATTATAGTTTTTCAATATTTTTAAAATTTCAATTTGAATTATAATGTCTATTTGTCTGTTGAAGGTAGTTTCTATCCAAGACAAAGAACAGCAAAAGAATATGCATTATATAACAGAACTTCCTTATACACAGATAATGCATTATTAGTACTAACTAAGCTACCTAATATATGTTTGGAGTACTGTTTTGAGTAGTCAGACTTCAATGACCACACTGAAAGTCTGAGACAACACAAAGGTCATTTTGACCATATAGTTGACCAAAATATATATATACGCTTAGATTACAATAAATTAGCTAATAAGACAATAGACATAACATAGAGCCTGTGAAGCATAATAAACTTTGGCTACTCAGTTTATAAGCAGCACATAAAGTGGTAAGACTTGTGTATTGCATAAGTCTGTGTCCTTAAGTTTTAACCCTCTGACACATACACAAACATGAATATTTTTGACTATAAATAGTGCAGCTCAGTTGTTTGGGGCTTGACTCTGTATCGAGGGTACAGGGTTCAAATCAGGCTTGAGCATGTACCAATGGAAATGAAGTTTAATGAATGTCTATGTACATTTTCGTAATAAAAATACATTTACGAAGGTGTCAAATACTATGGCGAGGGAAAACATCATGAGGAAACCTACTTTTTCACCGAACAGGTAACAGTTAGTGCTTGTAAATGGCGACATGGCTTACCACCTGTCACATTGAGCACTATCTGGTTAACATGTGGGTTCGAGGTGGCCATAGAATTACTACCTTTGCAATTGCGGAGATGGACACCTGAACCTCTGACTACCCCGCAAGGGTTAATACTGTTACTTAAATGGTGCAGGTCATTAAAACTCACCTCAGTATTTTCCACTTTGGTAACTAGTATGAAGCAGTGATTATTCAAATGGCTTAACAGCATCTGAGGTACTCCTGGCGAATCTGACAGTCTTGGTGGGTATCTATGTCTAAGTCTTTCTAATCTAGAACTATGAGCTCTTTTAAATGCACACTCTTCGGCTAACATTCTCATTCGAGTCCGAAAGTCATTCACTTCTGACGATTTCAACGCATCAAATTCATTTAAACCTGAAATTGAGATGTAGTATTGTTATCTATAGTTAGTTAGTAGTTATACAAATTAAATTGTCATAATATATCTATATCAGCTATAAAAAGAAATCTATATTGCATGCTTGCTCATCGTAAGGAAACCATAGTTCACGTGACTAAATTATCTAATAGATTTACTTTCTATAGGTGTGAGGAACTGCTTGTGTAATAATTAACGTTGTTTAGGTCTATAGTCACTTACAACTCTATTTTCATCTCACACAATCTCAATAATTCTTGTATTATTTTCTGTACTTTTGCTTGCAAAGTGATATTTGTAATATTAATCTAAAATAAAACTCACCTTTTCCTATTAAATGACTTATTTGCGTATTAACTAAAGTATCACCAGGCTTCTCTAGAGGTCTCTCAATAATCTTGAGGACCCCACAAACTGGCTTCACATCCCGGAGACGTTTGCATTCATCGTCCACCTCTTCAGTAGTTGCGAGACTGTTTACGAATTGGAATACATAACTTGACATCTCATGCAACTTGCCAAACAGCGGATACTTCCGTGCCTTGTCCCATAGTTCCTGTTAATTAAAAGTAAAAATAATTGTCAAGTTGAATTTTGTCTCCTTATCAGTGAACAACAATTTGGTATGATTATGTATGGTATGGTTAACAAAGGTTGAATAACAATCTTAACCTTTTTGGCAATACAAGAAATATACCAAATTCTGTTTTTACTAATTCTAGATGGGGTACCTCTTTTATAAAATTTCTATTGGAAGTTAGTCAAAAAGTAAAAAGGACTAGTTTGTGTAGGGTCCACCAACTTCAGAAGACCAGAATCGGTAGCACCTTTTATAATAATGAACCTGAATACTCTTTCCACCATAATGAATATAAGAAGGGAGTTTTCTTCCCACAGGTTTTAAGACTCATCTTTGGGAATTATTAACATGATGTGTATTTAAATTTGTAGTATATATTTTGCAATATAATGGTTTACGTTTTAATGGAATATCATTGTTTTCATTCAACTTGTTTGTGCTATGTCATTATTCTACTATGTTGATTGATTACTTAATTATCTTTAACCTATTTAGTGTTATTTGACGATCAAGTTGAACACTTTATTATTAAATCATCCCATCTTCAAAGAAGTGGACAGAATCTAGGGATATCAATACTTGAAGGTCATGAACCATAAAAAATACCAGACCAAGGTAATGGGGCTTTAGTCAGCTTTCTAGCAGAGCATTTATCATTGTATAAACAAACAATTGGTAGAACAGTGGCCTAGTTTCACGCGGCGCCTAAACGCATGACTCATGGTAAACACCCACCTCCTTAACATCTTGCAAAGTATCATCCCAGCTTGCCCTCAAAGGAATGTACAAGCCGTTCGGCATCAGCACCGACAGCTCCACGAAGTCATAGTCGGACTGCTGGGATGTCCAGTAGTTCCAGGTAAACGGACAACTCGGAGCTGGCACCATTGTTTTGGTCAACTTCTACACTCTCACACGAAAAGTTTCAGCAACATTTTCAACATCAATTTACCCTATTCTCAATAGTTCTTGATGTTGTACTCATTCTCTGTAAACAAACAACTAAATTACAACAAAATAATGAAATAGCAAGCTTGTTTGTTGATTCATTCGTTTCCTGGTATTCTTTGAGGAAAGCAAAATCTGAGACAAACATGCTAAGTACATCGATTTCAAATAAAAGAAGCATGCCATGACGTTTTAAGAAGAATATAATATGTTACCTCTAGTTAATATCATCATAAAAGAACGTAAAAACACGATAATTTCAAGAAAAATATGTTATTGAGAAATTGTAAATAAAGATTACGTGCATCAACTATGGTAGTTGATTGAACTGAGATTTGTCTATGATAGTCAATCGTGGATGAACGTTATGGTTTTGTTATTAACACAAAGAGTTGCGGTAGTGTAACGTACCTTTATTTTTTGAGAAGAGATAAACAATATACAACTTGCATAAAAGTTGTAGTATTTACTTTAAAAGTAAATCATAGGACTATGGATATTATATCATTTATTAACGATTTGAAATTACAATTATTATTTTAATTAGACACATGTTTTTATATCTCATTTATCTTTTGATTTGACTTTCTATTTATTCGTAAGCTTTATTGCTAAAAAATTCAATACTAAATAATTAAAGTTTATTTATGTGAATAAACAGATTAGTGTAGGTGTTACTTTAACGTAGCTGGTTTTTACATTTTTGACTTTTATTTGACAGTAAACAACTTAGTTCTCGTCTCGTGATTGTGTTGAACTTATTCTCGATTTGTAGTTTGCAATGCAATAATGCAATTTCTTGTTGTTTTGTAAAATGTTTGAGCATTCCGTTAAAGTACCAAGACATTATAAACTAGCAGCAAATATTTTAAAGAAAGTAACAACTGAAGGTGGTAGCGTCAAGACCTTGCTGTACGATAACAAGCTTCGTCACTTTGTAAGTATATTAAATATAACCTATCAAATTGTAAAACGTGAACTCATGCGTCGATAAATTGTATATTCCAGAGGACAAATGTTTTGTATGCACTTCTTACGGAGACCATTAAGCATTCATCATACATAGACAAAGTATTTGAAAGCTGCGATATTCTTAAGAATGAGTCTCGATTAGATCCATGGCTAGCCAGAGTCTTGGCTGCCGAGCTTCTTTTTGGCAAGAAGTCTCTCCCAGGCAAAAGCAAGCCAGAATTGACTGTATCGTCTTACAAAGAACAGTTTGAAAACTTCACCTCAGAAATTAAGCCAGATATTAAAGAAGGTAATATAAATTTTCTCTATTTACAGATTTAACACATTTACAACAACAATGGCCGATTCAGCTGAACCAGCACCTTGCGACCCCGCTGCAGGCGTTAGAACGGCCTTTGTGCTAGGAAGCCTGTTCCTTTACAGTGTGGCTATGTTTACATTGCCTTTTGTTGCATTTTTTGGTGTACGTCACATTTTAACTGATTACTATCCTGTGGAAACTTTCACTGGCAATGTTTGTTCTGTGATATCTGCTGTTGTCGTTGTAAATCTGGTGATTGTGGCTTATGCTTACAAAGCTTACCATGAAAAAGAATATGATGAGTTTGGAAAAGAGATAGATTATTCCAAAATTCCCGAAAACAAGAAAAGTACCAGTACTCTTCATCCAAAAGAAGATTGAGATACCAATCAGTGTTGCATTGTGTTCAAGAACATTCCAAGGGATAAAATGTCTTGTTTTTGTTCATTATAATTCTAACATTTTATATATTCTATATTGCATTATTGTACTAAATTATTGTCTTATTTATTACTAAAATACAAATGTGTATTAAACTCAATATTTGTTCTTTATTTTAAATGTTTCACATGAAATGTTATACCACAAATATAATCTATAAGTTATAACAAACCACACTTTAAATTAATACATTCTCTTGAGCTTGTGCAATTCTAAAATATCAGGTAACCATTACCATTTTTTTGTCCTTTATCACATATTTTTGTTGGTTAATCATTACATACTTATAAGGATTCTTAACAAATAATGGTAGTCACAATGCTTTTAAAATGTAATCAGGCAGAATAAATATTTATGAATTTATTATAATTTTTCTATTTTTAAATAGACAATATTTATGAAGTAATTGCTTTAAATACTGCTTGCCTATTGGTATGAAAAAACATTCAGGACTCACCATGCATAGATTTTAATGGTATTATTTCTATCTTTTATGTTGTTGGCCATTATAAATTTTTAGGTATTGTAAGTCCCATTCAAAAACATTTGTTAAACACAACAACAAAAATCAAAATTTTTACACATTCATAATAAATAAAATGATGTACTAGACTAGTTTTACCCTAAATTTCAATACAACTAATTGATGGAGGCTATGAATCATTGTATGTTTCAGCATCATTCAGACCCAGATATGTTAGGATTAACACCAATCTACTCACAACATCAGATGCTATCCGAGCCTTTCAGGACGAAGGGTACAATTTCATAAGATGCACATCAGGGTCCTATGATGACTATCTAAAGCAGATCCAGGGGTTGTCTGAGAGTGACTTTACGCAGGACTACCATGTGAAGACCATCTATGTGTTCCCGCCAGGCTCCAAATTCCATGAGCATGAGCTTTACTTGGAAAGCAAGATTATCTTGCAGGATAAGGTAATTTAAATTATTTTACATATGTATACTAACTAGTATCATTTTATATTTTTTTATCCCCTTGGAGATGCAGTTTAGCTTCTTGTCCCTTTCTATGAGCGTTAATGGTGTTGTAAATTAATGACTTTAACCTAACATAGAGTTAGAATCTTAAGCCATTAGTTGCCACTTACAATATACCAGAAAAAGGAGCTTAAGACTATGTTATATTGCTACAAAATTCTTACAGCCACATTTGCTAATCAGCAAGATATACATATATTATCATCATAAAAATTTGTAAATGTCCTAAGTAGGTACATTAAACAACTAAGTCAACAAACATAAATTTTTGCTAGAATAATCTATCTTGACTTTGATTTACATGAAAGAAGTAGGAAAGCTCACCCATATCATTCATATAATTGTTGTAATTATATAATTGATGTACACGCATTTCATTAGTATTATCATCTTTCAGGCAACTGCGTTGGCTGTGCACCTGCTAGCGCCCCCTGCAGGCAGCGTTGTCCTGGACATGTGCGCAGCGCCTGGAATGAAGACAACTCAGCTGGCAGCTTATATGCGCAATCAGGTAACACATCTTTCTCTAACGTAGCACTAAATAAGATGTAACCAGTAGTTTTGCTCTATTGTAATATTAACATAAAACATTTATTTTATTAATCCTTTTCTATTGGTGCATGCTTGGCGTGGTGATTTAATTGGATTCTAAGGTTTCGAAATCTAACCGAGCATAGGGTATTACAATACCATATTTTTTTAATTGATTACAATTTCTTCTATAGGGCAAAGTATATGCGGTGGAAAGGAACGAGAATAGATACAAGACGCTGTGCGAAATGGTGGAGAAAACAGGCTCAAGTTGCGTGGAGACCATCCATAAGGATGCCCTGGAGATCAAGAGGGGAGACTACGATGATGTGGAGTACATACTGCTCGATCCCAGCTGCTCTGGATCAGGTATTGTGTTAATACCTTTTGACGTTTAATGCACATTATTATAATAATGTATCACTACTAAACAGAAGTTCAATAGAATATGGCATTAAATTTACTAGTATTAAGATCTAATAATTGAACAGAATGTCGGAAAAATTACTTGTTAAAAATTTTTAATAAAATTAATTACTTACGATTTTATTCTCTATGTGCAGGAAAATTCAATCACGTTACATTTAAATTTGGTTATCTTTACTGTCTGGCAAGTTTACTTCATTCAATTGGAAGATGGAGATATAAAAATGTATAAGGAAATATATCGCTCTCCCACGTAGACATTTTTCGTTTACTGCATTTGACGAGTTGTCAATTGGCACTCAACCAGTATTTACTTAGTAATAAACGATATTTCATGCAACGGAATATATACCATGATGCTTATACATATAACAACAGTCGTGAAATTATTTTTTCTTTTCAGGCATGGAATTCAGCGTCCACAGCTACATAGATGCGGACCGCTTAGCTAAACTCACATCTCTTCAAGAGAAATTCCTAAAGCACGCCATGAACGCATTCCCTAAAGCCAAACGCATAGTTTATAGCACTTGCTCGCTCTTTCCCGAAGAGAACGAAAGAGTCGTCACTAATACGGTGAAAGTATCTCGAGCTAAATGGCGGGTTCAAGATGTTAAAGAACTACTGAAAGGGCAGTGGAACAATGTAGGGTCAAGTATGTACGGTAGTATAGGTGTCAGATGTCTATACGCGAAACCGGATACAGATTTTACTACTGGGTTCTTCTTAGCCGTTATGGATAGGGATCCGAAAGATTTCGAGAAAATGCACAATGATGCAAGCCAGGTTGATCAATCTGAAACTGTAGTCAACGGTCAAACTAAGAAAAGAAAGGTTGACTGCTCTGAAGATGCATTTGCGGAAGAGAATGCCAGTGAAGAAAAAAAGTCTAAAAAGAAGAAAAAGGATAAAGGAAATAATGTTGAGGACGAAGATCATCCAACGGGTATAGATAGCGGTTTCCATGAAGATAAAGGTGAAGCAAGAAAATCTAAAAAAAAGGGTAAATCGAATGTTGATGAAGAAGGATTGACTAAAGAAACGGTTGAATCCATACCTGAAGAACAATCTGAGGTTAAAAGTAAGAAGAAAAAGAAAAGCAAAAAGAAAGATGATGAAATTTGTGATGTAGGTGAGCAACCGCAAGATGTCAGTAATGATGATGTGAAACAGAAAAAAAAGAAAAGAAAGAGAGATAAAAGCAATACGGAAGAAACTGTTAATGAGGAATACACCTCAATTGATACAGAAGTAGAAAATAATGTGTATCGAAATAAAAAGAAGAAGCACAAACAGCAAACTCTAGATTCTCATCTAGACCCAGAGGCCTTGAATCAAGAATTAGAGATAGAAATCAAACCTAAAAAAAAGAAAAAGAAAGTAGAGTTGTAAGAAAATTTATAACTGTTTTATAATGGGTTTTGCTATATTTGGTAATAAAAAATAATAATTGAGTAATATAGTTTATTTTAATAGTCTTGTAAATGTAAGTGAAGGATTGCCTAAGATGGTTGCCAGACCATAACTTCGAAAATAAATCCCTCCTGAATAAAAATCACAAGTAGTCTGTACCGCCAAAGCATGTTACAAGGGGCTTGCTCTTTTTCATGAAATGTTTCGATTGCAATATGTTATAGACTCTTTCATCTCGTGCTAAATGTAGGACATAAAAAGAATTCTAACTAACTGCTGTTCTTCCCAGCATGTCGTATGACGTGACTACGGGACCAGTTACCATTATTCCATTTGACATCAACACTCCAATATTCATGCTAAAAAGTGACCAAGTAGACGTCGTGTTCGTTGATGTCTCCAAGGTTCCGCCAACGCCCGAAAGGGATTAAAGGACGTGAATGTATATGCCTAATGTGACTGATAGCATATGCATAATTGATATTTACAATACCAAAATTCATCAGACCACACCAAAAAAAAAGTAAATCCAGGTAATATTTGGTCTTCGTTTTGTTTACCTCATATGGTTTGTATATAGGTTTATATATATGCAAATCAGACTGTGTATTAGCCGTAACTATTTGAAATTCAACTATTGACCCTTTTCACCGCGCACGCCAACTTATACTCACGGAATGGCTCGTGTCGTTAATTTTTCTTGCATCGCTTCGTTCACAAGATGGACGATAAATAAACTTAACAAAAGTTATACGACCACTACCTTTTGCAGGATAGCAGGTGTTCAGGTCGTCATTTTTTTGGAGCTAGTTTTCACTAAAAGTCTTTTTTAGTTAACAGGTGATTCGAGTCATTATGAATGATACTAAATTTTTGAATATCCTATATATTAAAGAGCCTTCTTCACGATGTAGAGATGTAAGTATTTCCCAACTAAATGTGCTGATACTGTATACTTAAGAGGAAATATTTTTGCCATGCTACTTAATTGGGACCAGAGCCATTATCCAAATACAGTGGGGCACACACAGCATATTCCATGACCTAATTGCTTTTCATTGAACGCAAACGAGCATGTCGTGGCGAAGCTTATCAACTAAATCATACAAGTAAAAGATTAAAGGTAAACTCAACCACTTAACTTATTTGTAGGTACGTATATTTATGTAACGTACAAAGCTGCTTTTTGCTCATAAAAGGCAAACCAAACTACCTAATGGAGATTTTTATTAGTTTGGTGAATGATTTATAAGCAATTCATGTGTAAAGTTAAGTTTAGCTGAGTTTCATGTTTACTTTTCTTGCTATTTGGTTATTATGATACCTATTGGACAATTGTACTATCCTTTTACTTATATACATAGAAAAAGTTAGTCCCGTATTAAAAACTAACTTAACCTCAAAGGTAAGTCATTCATCAATCATCAAGAAGTTAATATTATAAAGTAATTTATAATTTTTTTATAGAGTATTATGCAGTTTTATGTGGTAACATAAACACGATTTAGGCAAATGATTGTATATTACGGGTGACGACAGTGAACACTTCAAACGTGTCTTTATGATGAATAAAAAATTTGATGAAGGTACACTCGCAAATAATTTCATATTGCGAGTAGTAAATAATTTAATTTGTCCTACAGTTTTCTGCAGTGATAGTGCGCTCAATATGTCGGCCAGCCAGTGTAGTAAAATTTCAGGGATAGTAACTTGGTAGCCGATTAGTGAGAAAACGTCAAATGCAAAATTTATATTGGCGGGTTGTTCACGCGGCGTGTACCTAATAGAGCTAAGAAGAAGCTTTTGCACCGATAAAAATTATATTACATACAAATTTATTTCAAATAAGTAGTAGTGTAATAAAATCCTTCCTTTTATTTAATAGGGATATTCTATGAGTTTCTAAATTTTTTTTGCGGAAAGACCACAATATATTTTTAGTCGAAAATTATTTCGGAACTTTGGGTTCTTCGTGCATGAGAAACATAAGAGCTTTTGATAATACTAGTTGACATTTGTTACTAATTAGGCCCGAGAGTTGACTAATTTATATCACAGAAGAATTTTTAGATCAAGGTTTCGTATAGGAAGTTACAATAATGTTACGTAAACTTTACGTGATCAGAAGTAATACCCGTAATACAAAAAAGTGCTGAAGGCTGTTTCTGTATTACAAGGTAATAATTCAGGTATTTCTTGAAAATATGAATAGAAACACGCAAAATAATAAACATTTAAATAAGTAAATATAAAATAAATACTTAACATTTACATAGGTATTAAAACTGTATCTATACAAAGATATGTTTTGAGCTTTACATGTGGTATTAATGAGATTCTGACACTGCTTGCCAATGAACATCATTTGCCCTTCATTTTTTACCAAACACTAATCGATGGGCGGACTTTAGGGCGGGCGGCAACCAATCGTGCACCGGAAGCGCTTCCCTTCAATGGTGTCACCGGATCATGACACCGCCTGTCATTTTATTCGAACGGAAAAGTTTCCGTTAATTTGGTCTTTATTGTTATAGTTATAGGACCTTGTTTAGTAATGCACGTAGCATTGGTTGATTGATAAGTGATGGGCGGTCGTATGTTTGTTCGTATTTACGTATATAGTTAGGTGAGTTCTACATATGATGTAGGTATGTTATGATACTTAATTTCTGTAGTCCGAATAAGGAGTGTAAAGACTGCCTTACAATATAGTCGTATATTTATGTGAAGCTTTCCATTAATCACAAGAAGCGAGTTAAGTTTATATTTCTATTTGGTTTTTTGTGGAACAATACCAAATGAACACATGTGGGTACGGGAAAGAATAGTCTTATAATTATAAAATGTTCCTTAATTTAATTTGGCTTGGGGAGTTTTTTGGAAGTACCGAACTGTACCTACGTACTAAATTCTTAATTATATTATACAATACTCCTAAGTAGGTGAAATTATCGTTTGAGCACTTCCAGAATTAAGTGCCTCTTAAGAAATAAAATCGTACCAGATCTTTGAAGATAAGGTAGGTACTTTTTAAATATTGCCCTCATTATTATTGGCGTCTAACGATGAATGGACGAACAGCCATTGGGATTTAATAACGAACGTGATTAGTATGTATGTAGGGCAAGAACGTTAAAGGAGCTAATGCTCATAACAGTTATATGCCCATTGCATTTGTAATGAAAACAGTTGAAATTGGGGTCAAACTGAATTTGCCTAGAGTTCAGTCGGGCGACAAATGTTAACGATACACTGACTTTGACTCGGCACGACAACGAGCCATTCATATTAATGCCTTTCGAAAATACGTGAAATTGAATTTTTGACACTTCATTTCGTGCCGTAACGTAATAATTTAAAATGAACTTATTTTTATTTAAAAGGCAGAAAATTATTAGGAATGTAGAATAGAAACGTTATTTGAAATTAGGTTAATGAATTTATATCATGCTGGATTATTTTAAATTGCTGTTTATAGAAAATAAGAATAATTTTAGGATTTTGTGGTAATATGGTTTGACATTTCATAATTTTAGATACGATATACCAACCATTATCATTGGGCTATCTTTTCATATTACATTCTACACGCTCTTCTAAAAGCATGGTAAACTGTATAATTTCCTTATACACCTGCCCCCAAATTACCAAACTTAAACTAGGCAATAAATCTCCGTCTTCTAGGTTTCCTATAATTCTAGTGACTAATGTCAGCTGTAGTAAGCGACATATCACGCGAATGAAGTCGTTAGGCATCAAATCGCTTATGCAAATCCCACCCTCGACATGTCCAGGTCACTGCTTAGCCGCAAAACCCTAATGAAGTACTCTAGACGTACATTTTAGTAATTACTTAAAAAATGTGGCTAGTGAAATATGAAAATGATTCCGAGAACGCTAATATGTTTTAGGGTGGTATTTACATAATATTTTTGGTTTGCAGTTGAGTAATTTTGAGTAGGGAATAAGTTTATATCGTTAGTCAATGTAATTTTTACGTCATGCATTTTTTTATTACATAATGGTAACGAAACCCAATTTACCTGCCTTATGGTGTGAAGATATTGATTAATAATGTTACCCGAAGTATAAAGTAACAAATACTTAAAATGCATTATTTTGATTAATTTCAAAATTTTTTAACAGTCTGTATTATTACAAAATTAAAACAAATACCCATATTTGAAAAAACTTTTCCTGAATTAACGTAATTATATAAAAATACTTTATTTATTTATTTTAGCAATAAAAAATAATGAAAATGAGTTTCCCTGTCCTAGTTTTACACTACGTATATCGTCTTAAAATCATATTTGTGTCATACAATGGCGCAATATGCGTAAAAAACTTTTGTTACGCAATAAAACTTTTAATGTGAGCAATATAGAAAAAAATAACTAGAATGCGCGATAACCAATGGCTATTTTGCACGAACTTTTTCCCCGTGGAAAACTATCGATTTACCCCAATCTTATTCAGGTTAGCATTGTAGAAGGGTGGTTGGTCAAGCCGGTTCTAACACGACCGTTGCCTCCCTCCAGACGCCATCAACAAAACCTCATTTTGTTCCGTTCACAAAACATAACCGGACGACTTTACTTATGCTATTTATACAATAAATTCTTTTATTTTTGTTAAGTATATTTATTACATAATAGAACTTTTATTAAGTGCAGATTAATAAAGGATACAATTCGAAACATGTGAGAGAACATGCGCGCCAAAACGAAGACAATGTTTATCTTTTTGAACCTATGGCAAAGGCGTTGAACCTTTGTGCCGCGTTACTGTTTTTGAGTTGTTAAAGTAAAGATACTTTTTGATGGCTACTGAGGAAAATATGGCTACAGGGGTAAGTTTTCTATATATATTTGTTTTATCTGCTTAGTATGAATATTGCAAAAAATGTGTTGTGATTCCTACAGCGGCATGTATGGTAGTACAGTGTCATTCGTAGATAAGATTTACATACATTTTTTTGAAACACATTAATTGGAGGAAACTATGGCAAATAATCTGTTTATTCCT